>QLSS01000002.1:343893-404226 GCA_024372645.1 Trichomalopsis sarcophagae
AGAGAGAGAGAGAGAGAGAGAGAGAGAGAGAGAGAGAGAGAGAGAGAGAGAGAGACAATGTCAGCGGCGAAAGGACTCAAAGCGGGAAACTTCATAATCCCCCTTCGTTCCACTTCGCGACCGGGTGCCGCCGCCGCCGGCGCTATTGCATTTTTCAGAGACGAGATAAAGCCAAATCGTATTAAAAGCGAAGCGCGCATTATTTCTCACCGCACTCCTATACCAGCGCGCGGTGTCGCGCGCCTATTATTTACACGGTTCGTGTGTGCACTCTATACGCGCGAAACGGATTTTTATACCTTGTCCCAATTCCCGGCGCGCGCAGCTGCCGCCGCTTCGAAATGCAAATGGATTTTTCAATTTTTAATAAAGAGCAAGAGAGCCGCTTTGATTCGCGCGTATCGGGGATATGACGCCGTAGAAAAGAAAGTAAATAAATAAAGCACAGCCATACAGTTTGCCGGAGTCGAAACGAGAGGCTCTACGTGGACACGAGGACGTAATGCAGGCCGGCGGCGGCTAAATCACGAGCGAGTCATAGGCCCGCGTAAGCGCGAAAGCACGTAGACGGATAATGGTGAGGTTGCATAATGCAGCGGTGCACACGTACGTGCCGTGGATATGGAGAGTAATGGTATGCGCTATCGATGCAGCTACTGTCGAGTGCAGCGGCGGCCTCCCCCGCCTATGTACTCTTATACCCGCACACCCACGCGTATATACCTACGTCATGTACAGCCCTCTCTCTCTCTCTCTCTCTCTCTCTCTCTCTCCTCTGTATGTCGGCTGCTTTACCGCAATTTCCGCGTACCGGAAATCCGTAAGTAGACGCTCCGAATATTTTCGCCCTTTCCCCCCGCGTGTTCAGCTCCATAGTCATCGAAGCGTCGGGGGTTTTGATGTTGCGCGCAGTGATACACCGGAAAAATCCGCTCCGAGCGCAAGCCTGCGTTTGGCGGCTGGAACCGCATATTATATATGCTGCTGGGTGTAGTTGACCGATGCGACGAGTACTGTATGTCCGCGTGGGTATAATTATGGATAAGCGTTGAAATTGCGTTTACGCGTTTAAAAAATTGCTTCACTCGCTAAGTGTACTACTAGAGCAAACACGCGTTATTCGAATGACCGCGCGAAAATGATACATCGTTGCACACACGCGTGCAATAAATATTCAAATCAGGCTTCAGCCTGGCACTAGAATTTTAGCGGCGGCCCATCTAAATGTAACGCATTATTTGCTACGCGTACACACACATACAATCGCCGCTGATCGCTCATAAATATTTAAAACGTTCATTACGAGAAAAGGCAATTAAAATTTTTTCCTAATTCTACAAGAGTCCTTGACAGCGTTTACGAGCTAGCTAGCTACTACTATGCTATCGCGAAAAACTTCGCCGGCAAACATCCTAGTCTCCATTAATCCGGAGAGAGCCAGGCGGGCAGACTAGTTAAATAAAATTTTAATGAAAATCCATTAACTCGGCTGGCGCAGTTTGATTCCGCTGTGTAGGTTCGGAGCAGTATAGCGCCGCCGCCCCTGATGCCGAAAAGCGATTTGCCTAATGATAAACCGATAATGTCCCGAAATAGGCTTGCTCGCGTTCCATGTGTGTGCGCGCGACTGTATACCTATATAGGTATAGTCTTGGCTTTTGCGCGTGGGGTTGAAAAATCGACTAGTGTATTAGATGGTTGTTGTTCGAAAACGGGGAACGAGGAGGCAATAATCGGTAGCGATATCCGCAGCGCCTACGTTGTTTACCAGTCCGCACGCTCGAACCTGATACTGGACCAAACTATCCAAATTTCCAACTAAATTCCATCGACTCATCGCCATAACCAGCTCATTAGAGCTGATTTTTCAAGTCAACGCCGCAGAGATTAGCCTAGATACTCGATGCTTAACATAAAGTCCGCATCGACATCGACGACGTACATAGCTTCCGGACAGCTGCTGCAGTAGTGTCCCCGAACACATGACAATTTTCATCAGCCAGTCCTGATCGCGGCAGCACAGTGACTCCCTCCCACCCGCACACGTATACAACCAAAGACACGGGGAAACACAGACAACGCGAGAGAGAGAGAGAGGGGGGGGGAGAGAAAGCAGCGCGCTGATTACTAAATTCTGTTAGCTCCTCTCATACACGTATATATAGCATTGTACGCGACTTAATTAGCGCGACGGCTTGCATTATAATAGAATGTATAACCAATGCGCCGCGACGAGCCGCGTGCTGGATTTTATTTACCACCCTTTGTGTGTACCGTCGCACACTGTATACTGCACTCAAAACAGGCCGTATAACAACGAGCTCTGCAACGCTATCAATTATTATCCAAATGCGTATTATGTCCCGGAATATATCGTCGCGTGTACATAAACGTGACGAACCCGCGAGGAAAAACGAAGGGAGAACAGCGCGGCTGATCCAATCTCGACCCTGACTACTCGAAGTCGGCGATTCAACGCGAGCGAGTAAACAATAATAAGACTCGTGTAAACAAAGCCCTGATGTGCATAATTAATGCAGAATATCGCGATATCGAGGGGTCCGTGCTCAACAAAACGCGAAGGCAAACAACGACGATTCGCGAATCAATTAATTAGCGGCAGCTCCAAAACTGCGAATCGACGTCACACCGACCGCGCAAATCCAGCTCTCTTGTTTTTCTATGCCATATTATATTATACCTGCGCGTATACAACGCGCGGCGATTCTTCCGCCGCCACAGTCAATCGGAACGCAGCGAAAGCGCGCCGCGTGCTCTGTTAATTTGATACGTATATAAATTTGAAATGGTGCCCGACAAGCGCGAAAAGTTCTCTCTGGAAAGAGAATTTTTTTAAAAATCCATCAACCCGTCCTCATCAACGAGAGCGCTTGTATACATTTCTATAAAAAATAGAAGCGCGACAAGTTCTCCCCAAACGCACACATACACATACGCGGATCTGCGCGTGATATCGCAGCGCGTCGGAGAAACAGGTCCTTATTGGAGAAAACGAGAAGCTAGCCTGCGCATGACACCAGATATACGGGAATAAATTCTGATAGCGCTACTGCACCTTGGCTATGTATAGCTATACACACAGGTATATATAATGCAGTGCACACACGTGCGGAGAGGATTGGCCCGGCGGGTTTGCAGTGTAGCAGCAGTAGCCTCTCGTCGCCCTCCGCCGCGGGTGGAAAGCGATCCTGCAGCAGCGGCGTCGCAGTATACAGCACCCACCGTATATATACACACACACTCTGCAGCAGTCCCATGCATGCGCGTATACAGTGTAGACCGCGCGGTGAGCCTCGAAATTAACGGGCAATGAGCGTAATTATTTCAATGGTTGTGGCAACGCTCCGGTTCACCGAACGACCTACATTTCGACCCTACTTCTCGTTCTCTCTCTCTCTCTCGAGCGTGCGTATACGCTCTGTATATCTGTATACGTACGTATACGCGGCGCGTAGCCACGTTGCTCTAATATCGTTAGATCCGCCGCCGCCGCGTGTTTCTCTCTTTTGTGCAGCGCGACTCGAATAATGGAAAATGCAGATTCGAACGCGCGCCTCGGCTTTTTATTCGCCGCGTAGCGGCTCGTCGGGCTTCGTTAAGCCAGTTAGAGCCGTTACCGGCCGCGCGGAACGACTTTCTTATGTATATAAGAGAGTTAATGCCTTTCGCGCAAGAGCCATGTAAACTATATGAAAATTCAAGATCGTCGAGTACGTATCGACAGCGCGTATATAATATTAAAGAGGTGGATGAAAAAAAAAGGAATAAGGGCTTTAAAGCGGCGAGGTGCGAAGCGGATAAGGGTTCGACCCTCGCGAAATATCGCTCGCCGCACGGATAGTCTCGAGGGCCCGATTTATGTATAATAAATATGTAACAGATACACGCTGTGTATATACATACAGATGCGTTCGTTAACGCGCGCGGGAAAACCGATTCCTCGATCCACAGCGCCGCGCGTGTGCGCTGTGTATATAGTTATATTTTTTTTGGCCGTTTTATTATACGCGCCAAAAACAAGGCAAGAGTAAAACTCGTTGATTTACACGCGCCGCGCGCGCAGCTCGAACATGTCAATAATTGACTTTGGAAAATATAATACACGTATATTCTTTCGCGGCGTTGATTTTTCGCTGGAATTAACGCGTCGACCGACTCGGTTTATTTGAATGAACCTTGAATATACGCTCCATTAACCGTGTGCTGTGTAACATATGCTGTGAGGCTGGGATGTTTCGGAGAAATATTATTTTCGGCTTTTGGAAATTCGAGAGCGGAACGCGCGGAAGAGTATAAGGCATATATGTATAGTTGTAAAAGTTTTCATGTTTCGTTTATAGGAACGTCTGCATCGCCGTCTCTCCGTGCCAACTTCCGCCTCGGTTTTCCCGATACTTAAACCATTGATCCGAGAGTCCGTACGGAGTGTACGAGGGGAAGGTATACCGGGGATCGATTTGAGCGGGCGGTATCGCTTTTGCGGTGAAATGGGCCCGAAGAAAACTTTTGTCTTTTCGTGGATACCGGCTATTTATATCCGTAAATCGGAATATACTCTTGCGAGAGGGAGATTTAATTTTTCATACACGGCAACGACTCTTTTCCATCCATATAAACAACGCGGATCTCCCAGCACACATCTATGTATTCATACGGCGCTTGACTCTTGCGCCTATGTTTTCTCTCGTATTTGCTCTCGCTCAACTTGCAGACTCGCGCATTTAATACTTAAACAGATACACATAACGAGCTGCCGTGCGCGTATTTACATGAGCTCACACACACAGGCTCGGATCGCTCTATACGCGTAGCAGCAGCGAGTGGCAGCATCAAGACTGGGATTTCGCGTCCCCGAGCGTCTAGTATCCCTCTATATTGCATAGAGAAAGAGAGAGTGCAGGGGGGGGGGGGGGGGGGGGGGGGGGGGGGGGGGGGGGGGGTTGGCGCAGGCGAGTAGCCTCTCTGCAGAGCGCGCGCGCGTTATTCATACACGCATCTATGACGTCGGAAGGGGGGGGGGGGGGCATAGAGGCGCGGGAAAGGGAGACGGCCCGGGGGGGGCGGGGGGGGGGGGGGGAGGGAGGGGGGGGGGGGGGGGGGGGGGGGGTACATAGAGGCGCGAGAAAGAGATACGGCCAGAGGAGACAGAGAGGGAGAGAGGAAGGTAGACGCGCGCTCAAATTAATGGGCGAACGCCGACGAGATAACAACCTCAACTTTTTTAATAATAACCCGAGTTGCGCTACGCGCGCACGCGAGCTTTTCTCTCGTCGCAGGGGAACGCTTTCCACTGTGTGTGTGTGTGTCGTCCTCCCGCGTGTCCGGAAGCAGGTTTTCCTCTTTTTTTCTTGCGCTTCTCTCCCTCCCGAGCAAGCGAGACACATCGCTAGCAGCCACTGTGAGCAAAAAATCCCGAGCCGCAAGATTTATTAACTCGCGTTATTGTTTGCCATTGTTTCGCGCGTGTTGCCGGCGCGTTGGAAGCGACGACGACGACGACTCGCGATTTTTTTGGTGCTATACATTCTCCCGCGCGTTTTGTGTATAAAAATACGCGCTCGGCTCTCTCGTCGGAGCTGAATTTTATCGTCATCGGGGGGCGTTATTACACCGATGATGGTGAAGAGCGTGAGATGCTATTGCTGGTCTCTGAGAAGACTGTAGCTCGTCTCGAAAAATATCTATTTCAAATAACAAGAAATATCATAAACTGCGTCGATAGCTATGCAATATATATATGTTGAGCATATACTCGAGCAGTTATAGGATGAGCGGCCCAAGCAACAGTGACACACTGTCATGCATTATATGCATTCTGGACACCGATATTAAATGAGCGTAGTAGAAAAGTGCTCGTGCGCCACGCATCTTCGCTGGCTCGTAACTCTGTTAGTTCGAACCTTGTGGGAGCGGACGGTACAAAACTGCTTGGTATACAACGTTGTCCGCGCGGAAACGTAATTAAATTCCGTTTGAATAATTGTTGCAACGATTTTAAATAATAATTTTCAGCCGCGCAAACTCAAGATTATATCAAATCATCAATAACCGAATACGAGCGTCGATGAGCGTCAGAGAAAAATAAGACTCGACTCGCCGCGATATATTTCATAAAATGTTCTGCGGAATTACTAATTGCATTTTAACGATCGCGGAGGCGCATCTCGCGCTAAAAAAATGAAAAAAGAAGAGAGAAGAGGAACTAAAAAAAAAGCGAAATCACGCGTCGACGCGCGCGTGCGCCGCGCCTATGTTATACGAAAACGAAATAGACGCGCGTCGCGCAGCCCCGGCATGATAATAATTTTAATGAACTTTTTGTCCGCGCTCGCGCACCGCGGAAATATTTATGATATTCATTTATTCGCGCGCGTGCGGGCGAGCAGCCCACATAGAAAAACACGGCTTCCCCCCCCTGCGCAGACGTATAACACAGCCGGCCGGGTTGAGCCATCGCAAAACACACGTCGATTCGATTAAAACTCTTTGTAAAACAGCGTGTGCGCGCGCTCGCCCGGATCGAAAACAACAACAGCAGCAGCGGCATCAGTATAGGAGGCGGATAAAAAGAGCGCGTGTACGAATTTTTTTGTCGCCGCGTCGCGTCAACGCGCTCTCTCTCTCTCTCTCTCTCTCTCTCTCTCTCTTCACGTCGCAGAGGCGTCAGAGCTTTGCGGGGTGGGCCGCTGCTGCTATGCATGCAATTAAATGCCTTTCGACGACGACGACGAAGCGCTGCTGCTGGTGTGCGAGGAGGAGGAAAAATACGCGCGGAGGAAGAGAGAGAGAGAGATTCGAAGACGAGAGAAGCGCAAAGGGGAGGACGCCGTGGGTATAAGAGAGATACATTAAATTGCAAAATAGTTTCGCGGTAAATAACGAGGAGAAAAAGTTCGCCTCTCGCGAAATGGAGAAAGCCGCGTCGTCGTTATACTCGGCTCTCTCGCTGTGTGGCGTCTATATGCACAGGAAGAGAGAGTATAGACGGAACGGATTCGAGGGCAGAGGGAAATAAGAGTGAGAGAGAGAGAGAGCAAAAAAGCAGCCCAGCGACCGACGAGTAGTGGACGGACGAAGGACCGAGGCGAGGGAATCGAATCTAATTACCGATTCGCACAGATATTTACTCGACACACTTCCTCTCTAGGATTTTCCCTCCCTCTCTCTCTCCCTTCTATACATAGCAGCCTAGCATGCCGTCGCATTTCTTCTACTTCGTTTCCTCGCCTTCGAGACCAGCGCTGCGTGTACTCGTTAAAAATTCTCATTCGTCTCGACCGCGGACGGAGCTGGGACTCGACTCCTCACTTCCGGCACCGCGAGAGAGCGCACGAATCGACATTCATTAGAGAGCGTTGCCCAAGCGAAAATCCAGCAGACGGCGAATAATTTTTTTCTTCACCCTACCTCGCTGTTTTTTTCCGGCCGCTAGCTGATGGAAATATCGCGCTCGGTGATCGCGATGTGTAAAAAAAAGAGTCCGGTCGATTAAACGCGGAGTAATAGTGTATTAAAGCTGTCCCGATGAAAAAAAAACAAGTGTCTCGAAGAAGCGTTAGCGGTGAGCTGAGAATTGGCAATTTCGGCGGCGCGCGAAGTAACGCCGCGCAATTACCGGCTGCACTAGAGCTGCGAGAAAGGCCTTTAATAGCGTTCAAAAAGAGCGCCGGGGACAAAAGGCATTCAGACGCGATTGCAATTGGCTGAGCGTATACAGGCCGAATGCACCGCGAGACACCGAGAATCGAAGCGTGGGTATGATTTTGTTTCCCCCAGTCGTATACGATGTTGTTGCTAAGGTCATAATGTTATATATACATTAACTGTAATTCTCGAGTAATTACAGCCTCAAGTTTCAGTAGCTCGATGTAATTATAAAAGTCTTTTCAAATCTCGTTAGATTGGGTTATAATTTTTTATTTTTTTAAACAAACTTTTAATTGCGTTGCTCCGCCAGATGTCGCGAGTTGATCGAGCTCTGCCATAAGTACAACGCAGCGCTTTGAAAGCGCGGTAAAAGTTGAGCGACACTGCAGTAGTCCTCTCTCTCTCTCTCTCTCTCTCTTTCGATATACAGTAAACGATCGCAGACGTAAAAAAAAAAAAATTAATAATAATAACCCGCACGCGTCACCCCCATTGTCTGCCTGTATACACAAAACTTATATATAAACGCTGACACGTGCCAATTTGGCCGTAGCGTAGTAGTGTCCTGTCACTTATTATACCCCGACGCCGAGCAATTACGTTTCCCGCTTGGCTCCGTCGTCGGTCGGGTGAAAACGAAAGAAGTGCAGCACGGGCTGTTTACATTTCTATCGAGTAAGGGATCTCGGCGTCGCGAACCTCGAATATTCTTCCTCGTGGGTGTGTATACAGAGTTACCGGGCGTATAACAAGGGATCGCCGAGTCTAATCCCGTTTCGTCGGGACGGAATCTCTATCTCGCCGATAAACAAGGGAAAAAATGTAAGGCGAAAAGCTCCGAGCACCCTGTAAAACCCCGGCCGCCGCTCGTGACCTTGTTATTTTCGTTTCGCGCGCTCGGCGTCACCTACACCCACACACACACAGACACATCAGAGGCGCGCGCACTGCAAGCTCGTCGAAAAAGCCCGCGAAATTGACTTTTAGCGCGAGAGCGTTCGTTATCCGGCGAGTTTGCCATAGAAGCTAGAGGGAAAGTGAAAAGGATGAAATTCGAAGAGGCTTTGGCTCTCGCGGAGGTAGAAAGAATTGCTTCCCGTTTTTTTTTTTCCCTTTTGCATTTCCCTGGCTGTGGTAAAGCGCGTTATCGAAGAATTCCTCCCGATCTACAGGTGCAGCATTAATAACGAACGAAATGTATATACATCGTCCGCAGAGGTTGTTCGCTAAAAGTGGCAATGCGCCGCGGTTTGCATTAGCGCGACGAAGAGAGTATCTGCCTTGCGCGCCGCGGCAAGTGCGAGAGCAAGGGCGTGGAATAATTGCAATTTAAGAGCCGCGAGAAGAAAAGACGGGCGAGAGCGGAGTCTCTTCCCTCTTCGTCGGCCGAACTCGATTCGATCCAATTAAGAGAAGCTGCCTCCGGCCGCGCAGACTACTCCGAGGCCGTGTATGTGTGTGTGTGTGTGTGTGTGTGTGTGTGTGTGTGTGTGTGTGTGTGTACAATGCAGCATCGCATTTTTATTCGCGTTTCTTTTTCTTCGTTCTTTTTCCACCGCTGCGCGAGCTGCGAGCTAAATAATAATAATAAGTCGGCTCCGGGCCAAGTGTCGCTCTCACGGAGACACGCAGCCGGGTCTCTTTCACTTAATTGGATATCGCTCTGTGATCGGACTAATGACGCGAAATGATCGACTAACAGGGATTTTTATAAATAAAAAGGGGCCGCGCTCGCAGTAGCCTACTTATTATCTCCTATTCGTCGTACAGGAGCAAAAAGCGCCACGTGTAAAATAAAAACCCGAGTTCTCCGCGTCGGCGCCGGATCCGAATGAATAATCGAAAGAAGCCGATGATAATTCGATGAGGCGACCTCCTCCTCTACATTGGAAATAGACGCGGCAGAGGTCACCGCGCGCGGCGCTAACGAAAGGACGAAATTCAATTAGGCGATGCAAGGCGCGATGATCGAGTCAAGCAACACGCCTATACAGGGCTGAGGAGGGGGGAACGGAAGCGCAGTCGGTGTTCCGGCAGGGGTTATAACACAATTACCGGCGACGACTCGAATCGCATTACCATTTCGCGGGAGGATCGAGTTTGCGGGATGCAGCCGGGGGGAGGGCCGAAATACCCCCGCCGCGCGTCTTTGTCGCCGATCGCTGAATTCTATTCTCGCGGATAATCTAGAGCCGGATTAGGAGCGTATAATACACGTATAGGTAGACGGATCGAATCGTTCTTCCTTTTTTTACCTATATACTCTCTCACATGCGCGCGCGGCCCTTTTAATTCCAGGCGCAAATGCGCGCGGAGAGAACGAGAGCAAGCGCGAGCGACTAATGGCCGGTAAAAGCGATTCCCGCGGATTACGGATAATTTATTTTCTTCGCTGCAGCAGTCCGCCACCGGCGTCAGAGTCGCGCTGAAAGGGAAATTAGCCCGCGCGCCTAATGGGATTCCTTCATTTTTCATAGCTGTGTTCGTTATCACGCACGTACCTATATAGTAGACTAGAAATCCTGCACCGGACTGCAACGCAATATTTCTTATATTTCCGCGCATTGTTGCAGAGAGACCGGCCGGAAAGAATTTCGTTCTCTCTCTCTCTCTCTCTCTCTCTCTCTCTCTCTCTCTCTCTCTCGGCGCGTATACGTACATATTCGCGTAGGCCGAGTGCGCGTCAAGTGTGTTTGAACAGACACGCGACACTTATGTTTGTTCTCCCCATTTTGCCTTCTCTCTCTCTCTCTCTCTCTCTCTCTCCTTCGCAGTTTCTCCAGCCTTCTCTCTCTCTCCCGTATACGCGCTGCACCTATTCTTCGCGAATACACACACACACACACTCACAGCTCTGTCTCCCTCGCCCGCGCAAACCCTCTTCGCCTTTGTATCGTTTTTACAATGGAGACGCGCGCGCACCGGCAACGAGAGAGGGAGACTTTTACCGTCCCGCGCGCCCTGCACCTCTCTGCCGGCGCTGCTGCTGCTTCTTTATCCACGTACGTCAAATGGAGTGTCATTCATTTTCGAATTGCACGACATTTCAAGGGACGGACGCGAGTGAGTGTGGCGTGGAGTCACAGGGGGTAGGGGAGGTGCACCGAGTGTATTATGGAGAAAGGGTTTTTTTTTGCGCGCCGGGAAATGGGCCTTTAAAATGCCATCTCTATAAACGAACCGGCCTTGTGTATTGTAATATACAATCTTCCTTACTTCGATATTCTTTCGCTTAATTTACTCGTTCAATCAAGGGCCTGCACGAAAAATGGCCCCTAACGATGCCGGATTAATTGCCATTAATAGATTTTCGATACTCCCTCGCGATATTATATAGCGTTGTCCTTAATGGCTCGAATTATTCGAGCGCGGGCGGTCGCGTGAAATCCCATTTTCGATTTTCGACCCGACGACCTGAGAGCCCGGTGTACTATGTGCGTGTCTATATAGGTATAGGTGTATAGGACGGCTAATACTGCAGCACGTATTTCACAACTGTACACGCTAAAATCGGAGTTGCAATTGGGAATCGAAAGAGTGCAGTTTTTTTAATTATTATACTCTATAAAAGCACCGTGTGAAAAAAAATCCCTCCGTCCACAGGGCAGAATAAGAGCTATAGTCGTGTGTTGACCGAGTAGAGTGCAGGCGTTCGTAAAATGTGCAGCGCCGAGAAGCACTACTGCGCGACAAGTACACCTACGTATAAGTTTATCGAGCCTACACATATAGCCCACATCAGCCAGTAGTGCGGTATATATATATAGAGAGGCGAGGATTCGCAGTTTAAATATTTACAGACACATCTTCCTTGCAAGCTCTGCTTGGACTCCGGCGGAGACCTGCCATCGACGCGTCGAGGCAAAGAGAACGGGAAATTAGATTTTCCCCGGGAAAAACCTCGGCGGGTCTATACACAGCTCGCGTGCGGTTCACTTGCCGATGGCATATAGGAGCGAATGGAAAAGCCGAGTTTCTTCTTTCAAAGGGACACTCGCACACGACGACGAGGACGACGACAACATCGTAAAGAGCCGCACGAGTTAAAAGCGATTCGAGAGCGCTTTCTCTACGCCATGCACACACACACACACACACACACACACACACACACACACTCGGTTGGTCATCTCGGCTGACAGACGCAAGGACCGATGCCACGACGACGAGACTTTTTCGCGGAGGGAATCTCATAAGGCTCCGTGGATATCGCGTTCGTTTATCATGTGTCGGGCTCGATTTCGGTCCTCTCAAAAGGGAGAAAGGAGCTCGCTTCCTTCGCGACTGGACTTATCTCTTCTCTCTTATTCTATACATACACGTACGTACATACAGAGCCGGGATACAGGAGATGGCGCGGACGAGGAAAGAAAAATGGGCTCGATTTGCGGACCCGACTACACACACACGCGCCGACACAGCTTGATCGCAACCCACGTTGCTCTTGAGAATGTCAAATCGCATATCCGCGAATCAACGAATAATATCACTGAAATTCTGTGTATTATATAAGGAAGATGTAACTCGAATTTCGTATCTCACCTATATAATACAGTGCAGGCAGCTCACGTGCCGCGGGCGAAAAGTTAAGCCGGAGACGCTTTTAAAGTCAATTTCGGAGTTGGCCGCGACGCGGGCTGCAGAGGCGGATCGAAGCGCGCGCACATAGCGCACGATTCCGAACCGAGGCGTGAAACGAAAGGAGGAGAAGAGGAGGAGAAGAAGAAGAATACGCTCCATTTCGCAACGGCGATAAAAGCGACTGAGAAAAAATTCTTCTATCCACTTTAACTCCGACTTCATCTCGCGGCGGCGTGCTTTTTCCTCCCTCCTTCTTGCCGCCCGCTACTCGCGCGAGCGCCACAGCGTTAATTGTAACGGTATTAATTACGTTAATGGACCGCCGTGTAATCTTTCGGCCCTTTGCCGCGCTACTTTCTTCCTTCTTTTTTGCTCTTCCATACCGTCTCTTTTCGCGAGCAGACGACGCGAGCCATATTGGCTCTTGCGGAGGGGGAAAAAATTCTGGGATGCAAATCAAGGCGCCCATCGAATTGTGTGCAATAACGATGGAGACAGTTTCGCGTACCTACGGCGCTTAATTATTACGAGTGTAGCGGTCAAAAGGAGGGAATTAATCGAGGGAATTAGATCGGCTGTATATTATACTTTTATCGGGAGCGAGAAAAGTCTTTAGCGCACAACTGTGCTTTCTTATTTCAACGCTTAAAGCAACGCTGCTAAAAAAACCGCTGCCGAATATCGCAAATAAGTGTATACACATGCGGACGAAAAATACACGGCGGCTTTATACGATCGCATCCGCGAGTCCGGGGATTAGAGACTCTCGAGCCCCCCTATAAGTGGCGACGTGATTTTACTAGCGACGCGGTATCAAAATTACGCTCTCCCCCGCTTTAATCCCGCGACCGCGGCCCATATACGCCGCCGCGAGATAATTGCGACCCCGCGGAGAAAAGCTCCCGGTCGGCCTTTCCCATTACGCGGCTTACGTGTGACGACGCCCGCGCGTGATTGCGGGATGTCCTATACACTATGCTCGCTGCTTTTTTTATTCGCAAGATCTCGAATTTGCAACGAAGCTTACAATTTTTTGAATTTTCAGCTCGGACTGATACGAGCGCGGGGATCGATACAGAGCAAGAGCTTTCTTTAATTAAATCGGAAGCGCGGCCGCACGAGGCTCTTACCGTAGTGTCGCATTTAATCCGCGTAATTGCTTCTATGGAGATTAGATGGAAATTGGGCGGTGCATCGTAAAATACGCGTCGTTCGGTTTCCAATCAATTTGCACAGTTCGCTCGATGTACGTATATTGCTGTAAAAAAAATAATGGTGTCATCTCGCCGCACTCATAATTCGCCCGTATCGAGCCAATCACTGCGAGTATAAGTATAAACAGAACAAAGAAGAAAACAATAAATATAAGGAGCTGAAAAGAGGAGAAAGAAAAAAAGATCCCTTTATCCTCGCAGCGGAATCGTCGAGATTCAAGCGCGCGCAAGTGAGTGTTTAGTGATAAATAATGGAAGATTCGGAGAAAGGGAGAGAGGGTGAGGCATTAAATGCCCGCAAGAAAGGAAGCCCATTAGCGCGATCGCTATACGGGCGGCCGCGTGCGCGCAACCGTTCATTCATGAACTCGCACTCGCACTCTCTCTCGGGCTATAGTAGCAGCGCAGCAGCTTCGCGATATATACATACGTATATGTATATACGGCCACACCTCCACAGTCCACAGTTCGTACGCGCGGTTATGTACGCGTATACAGGTATACATACCGAGGGGAAAGTGCGCGCGCGCCGCGGCAGCTGCTGTATCGCCTTTATACACACGTACACGTACATCTCTCTCGTGTATATAACACCAAAGCCGCCAACTAACCGCCCCCGCTTCCTTCTTCCTCTTTGGCGCGCCGCAGCGCTGGTGTTTCCGCGCCACCGCGATTACGCTCTCTTGCTCGTCGCCTTGGCCGTCTCCGCTATACACGTTTATATAGGTATATAATATGTATAGGCCAACTGCACGAGAGAGGTGTATCGCGCTGACAAATAAGGGGGAGAGTTGCTGTACTTGCCGAAATTGTCGATGGGATAGCTCGATGCCAAATCGACGACGCTATCGAGACGCGAAGATGTTTGTGTGTGTTTACTCGGCCGCGAGGCCCGGCAAGTTTCTTACGGTAATTTGAGTTTCCCTCTCTTTCTCATGCGCCTATGTAGCTCACGAGAGCTGGATCCCGTTACAGTCTACAGACGATTCTCGCTTGGCCACCCTGGGTATATTCTTTCAATTAACTGCGAAACTTTTCGTGCAGTTGTTTATTAGTTCCCATACCGTACACAGTCGAATTTTGTAAAAGCTAATGAAATTTTGTTGTTTCCGAATAAAAACAAACATATAACTGACAAAAGAACGGTGATATTTTCGAGCGCGCGAGAAAATAAACGAAGAATTTCCCTTTTGTGCGGCGACGCAGCTTTCGCATTTCCATCACAATAATAACTTTATACAGATGTTTTATACGTAACAATACGTGAAAGATTTACGCTCTCTCTCTCTCTCTCTCTCTCTCTCTCTCTCTCTCTCTCTCAATCTCTCTCTCTCTCTCTCTCTCTCTCTCTCTCTCTCTCTCTCCGCAACGATAAAGAGTGTATGGGCCTTTATTAAAGATTTATACGCGCGTTTCGACGTACGCGGGAAAAAAGAGAGAGAGAAAATTAAAATCCGGCCGTTGTTCCAAAAATTTCAATTAAAACCGTCACCCGCGATCCTTCCACATTTTTATCCTTTCACTCAAAACCGAATATGCGCGCCGAAAAAGCAATTCGCTCGGTTCAGCGAAATTTCTATCGCTCTCTCTCTCTCTCTCTCTCTCTCTCTCTCTCTCTCTCTCGTTGACCTGAACCATATGTGCATAAGAGGCCAAATTAGCCGAACTTACAGTGTGAACCATCGAAAGCTCTGGGCAAACACCGTCGCGAAGCGCATCAAGGACAAATAAGACAGTGAAATTAGCGCTGAATCGCCGGCGAAAACTCCCAGTCCAACTTCGCACACAGGCATTAAACTATAACACACACATAGTACCTGCACCGCTTCGAAATCTCACCGCGGCTAGCTCTCTGTGCAAGGGCGTAAATTTTTTATGGATTCGAGGCGAAGGTGTTTACGACGCTCATAGTGCGCGGAAGTATCGTACGTGCGAACACCTGCATTTGCGGGATTTGCGGTTCTGTTTTCCGAGGTAATTGAAAAAAAAGCCACAGTGAAACGGAATCAAACGCCGAGAGAATGAACGTGTTTGCAAGGGGGTGAGAATATATTACAGCTTGAATCCGGTTATCCTTTCTCGAGTTAAAACGTTCCCCTTATACGACGCAAGACGACGGCGGCGGACGTGACATCGACACGTGCGAGCCGGCTTTCGACTTTAGCGTCTAAGGGGGCGACGTGTGCTGGATGAAACTCGCGTTCTCCAGCTTGATATTTTATACACAATAAAACGCGGGCGCGTGATAAAGCTACGTGCAAGCTTATATTGTACACTCGCGACGGTAATAATAATAATAATCACGGTTAAAATTAATGTTGAGAAAAAATATAAAAAAGCTGGACTAACCTGAAGCGCAGAAAAACTCGAGCGATCAAGAGTCGGATGTATCGGCCTCGGTCGAGCGGTCAGTCCAGGCTGTCCCTTTGCTCTCGTTTCCTCTTCTTTTCCTCTCTGTCCCTCTCTCTTTCTCTCTCCTTCTCTCCCTGGCAATGCCTGGCCGGTAAAGACACGTCGGCGGCTGGTCGCGCACTGAAGTTCGCGGGAGAGCGCGCGAATCCTGCCGTCCGCCCGCGACTGGGGTGCGCGTGTGCAGCCGGCTCCACGCGGCCGTTCATCCCCCTACTACCGGCGTACCTATCCTACAGCATCACCCTCTCTCTCTCTCTATCTCTCTCCCTCTGCGCACTCTCGCACCTATATATCGGGGCTGGCATCCGACGCCAGTACTGCCCCCCTCTGTCAACGCACTCGACGCACCCGCCACCCCCTCGTATATACTCTGCGCGCTATATACCTCTATCTATATCTTGGCTGCATCCTAGAGCAGAGCTGCTTTTTTTTTATTTATTTTGCGTCGAGCGCTGCGCGGGAATGCAGAAAAGGGACAGAGAGACAGCGGGAGAGGAGAGTATTAGCGCGAGAGCGTATATTGATATTTTTTCGAATTTGTTTTCCGACTTTTCCGTATATACCCGCTGCGCGCGATATGCAAGCTCGTGCGCAGCTGGAGCGCGATCGAAAAAATCGGCGTATTTATTTTGGGGGAAATAGCGAGAGGCGCGGCAGCTGCAGCGCGGAGGATTTTTTTTCTGTTGCTTCGCGGACGACAGCGCACGCGGTATATTTACAATTTGATCGGCGAATATCGCTGATTGCATTAGAAAAGCACCGTCGGTTCGATAATATTTTTTCCCCGCGGTGTGGACGCTCGCGAAAGCGCTTTTTGCCGGGGCTAAGAAATTGAAAACTGCCTGCGTCGGAAATAATACGCAGAGGCGCTGATGCACCGGTGGTGAGAGACTAACTATGTTATAGATATGCGGAGCCGTGATTGAGCCCCGGCGGTGCCAAATCAAATCGATTTTGGTATGCGTGCGAAAGCTGCGCTTCGATTCTGCTGTTATTCGTTCGACGGTGTTTCCCATTGGGCTTCATTTGAATTTTTACACCTCGATTCTCGTTACCATTTTAGTTTATTGTTCGTGATAGATTTTAAGTTAGTGAGGATAGCGATCGACGCCCAATATTGCCGATTATTAGCGGATCAAGGATGATGGGGCCAATGCTGTTCAGAGTTGGACGAGGTATTCTCGAAGCACGGCGTAAATCTCTGCGGCAGGGATATAGCAGTCTGCGCAAGCTTAAGGATTAACTCGACATCTCGTAGATGCGAGTGCATTCGATAACTTTGACGCTGCAGGACTTGACCGACGAGTAATTTTCATCTGGGATTTCAACTGATCGTCTATGCACATTGCATTAAGGTGGTTCCGCACTTAACTTATTAAAGCAATTCAACGAATGAACTTACTTCAACTAAACTGAGCTCGATCGACATTATCACTGACCAGCAAAGTGTCATTGTTAAAACCTTTCGTTTTCAAAAGAGAATAATGACATTGCAGCGTGAATTCAATCAGTATGCCGACGTTGATTTAATTGAATTGCAAAAGCTCTACAAATATCTGATCGATAATCCATTATAACCCAGCGCATCCTATACGTCATGAAAATCAATATGTTTATCCAATTTCGTTGAACGAACAAGTGAATTCATTACTGTCACAGCTCATAAAATTTTGAATGAACGAGTTCATCAAGTTTAAATCGGTCTGCGCAGCAGTGCAGTGACATCTGTGCGAGCCTCGCGGCAACTGTTCATCGATTCAACAGTCAGCAATGTACACTGCCATGCGTGCGCTTTATTTTCAGTGGGTAACTGTGTTACTTTTTTCATAATTTATTAAAAAATATAATCGTCTACCTTTGGCACTAACAACTTTTAAATAAATCGGTTATCAGTGCAAGGCACTGATTTACTCGGAGTTCCTAGTAGGAAACGCGACAGGAAACTTCATTGCCGGTAGCAGAATCCAAACTTGGTGGGAGACCAAGATACAGATTCAAGGTGGCGCTACCTCGATTAGGGGTCGTTTGAACACACAGTTTCAAATACAAAGACCTTCGTTCAGTGTAACAAATTTTATTTCAGTTGTATAAAAAAAAATAATTCTCTTTCCATAGATAAAAGTATACACATAATATTAATAATAATAATGTACATAACAATAACGATCGATCTAATTTACCAGAAGATCACGAATCGTACTCCGCGTGTGGTATAAAAATAGTTATTAGCTAAAATACTTGTGTAAAAATAAGCGTTTAGCCACGCGCATTATACATACTCGTACAACACTCAAACCGCACACTCGGCAACTTTTTCGTGTTGCGCAACATTGTAGTATATAGTTCATAAGGCTGTCCAACCTCTTTTATTCACCTAGTTACTATTCATTGATTCGGACGTTACATTCTCGCTCGTGGTATTTTTTCTTACGCAGGTCAACCGCTTCAATTGGCTTCAATAAGTTTGCAGACCACCAGATCCACGCACGCAACACAATCAAGAAGAGACGGACGGACAATTAAGAATCGCTATAACTTTTATTAGAGCTAACGTCTCAAAATTCTTAAAACATCATCGACGACGCATGTAAGCCAGCTTCAGTATCTTTCTATTCCTGGCTTGACCTTTTTCTTCGACTGACTTATCAAAAAAATTGGCACCAAGG
Source organism: Trichomalopsis sarcophagae (assembly GCA_024372645.1). Classification (NCBI taxonomy): domain Eukaryota; kingdom Metazoa; phylum Arthropoda; class Insecta; order Hymenoptera; family Pteromalidae; genus Trichomalopsis; species Trichomalopsis sarcophagae. The sequence goes on from QLSS01000002.1 coordinate 362,435, forward strand.
TAGAGACTGTCGATGAGAAAGCATATATCATTGATTAGGTGCATTCGGAATTAATTAAAAAAATGGCTAGGTAAATATTTGCATTACCCATTGATATACATCCAAGTGCTAACAAGGCGCTTAGACAATCGATTCCAATGATCAGGGAAAAGGCTAAGTTTCCAGCTGCCGCACCCAGATTGCCCACGAAATTAAGTACGTTCACAGCCGTTGGCCTGAAATTTCATTACCCTGATTATGACAATGTGTGTGCTGTGCGGAATCAGTTCAAACAGCTACGACAACACGAGAGAATCAAACAATTCGACGGCGTCAAGGCCTGTTTTGTTATAAAAAACTGTGTTGACGAAGCCTGATAACGCGAGAGCCACCAAAAAACACTGCACTTTATCAGAAAATAATGTCGTTACCTTAACAATGGAGGCAGAACCTGAGCGTTATACGCCATAACGGTGTTGCCCGTTATTCGAGATGCCACGATAACGAAGGCCACTAATACGAGCATGTAAGGTATTTCCACAGCCCAGTTTGCTCCGAAAGCTCCAGCGGCCGACAGTAGAAATGTAAAAACTATGAATACATGCGATTATTCAAAAGAATCAGAGCGGGGAATCGGTAATTTATTCCCGCGAAGCGCCGCCGTATCTAGCGGAATTCGGTTGGTATAGTCCAGATAGCATAGTCTTACGTACCCATTACGACTATCTTCTTTATTCTGGTGTCGCTCAGTAGCAGAAAAAGAAATCCAAATCCAACGGCCGATGACGCAATCGACGTCGAATTAACGTACACCGCAGATTCGAGACTCGGCTGAAAGTATGAGAAACGTAAATACACGTCGTATACACTATGTCAGTGAACGACGTGAGTTTGAATTATCGCACGTAGGTAAATATAACTCTTGATTAAAGTTTGAAAGCAACTGTCTTAGCATCTTTCGCTTATGCATACAGTTGTGTACGCTAATCTTTACCAAAGTATAATTACATGATGCGTAATCGATCTTCAGCCGTGGGAAGATCATTTCGCACATGGTGATGTACTCGTCAGCTGGATAAAACTGCCGGACGTGGACTCGAAAATTGTTCATCATGACGAAGAGCGGTGGGACCCAGAGTCTTGAGACGTTGAATCTGAAGCGATCGAATAAACAGCGGTATTACGAGCTTAGAGCTGTTTAGGCGCATCTCGCGGAAGAAGAGCAACAACAACATACCCGATCATACAGGCGAACTGAAGCCACACGAGAATGGAAATGTTCTTCAGATGAGGCTTTGAGAATAGCTCCTTCAACTTAACAATACTGTCTCGTAATTTATCTCTACAGGCGCTATTGGTTTTTCCTTTGTTCGCCTTCTCCGGCAAGGTCAATTCCGTTATCTGTATGAAAATGAAAAACAAAACTTTAGCACTAATCGTTTCGCTTTCACTCGAGTTGGCTCGAGAGGGAAGCTGTAACAACTACCGGATATTGACTGGCCGACTTGAAGTTGTTCAGCCGGTACATAGTTCGAAAGAGCCGCAGGGCTTTGTCGCTCTTGCCCTGGGCCATAAGGAACTTTGGACTCTTCGGCATGAGACAAACCGTAAACAAGCCCAGCACCGAGGGTATGGCGCAGATCAACAGATAGACCTGCCAAGTTGGGTAGAAACGGCTGTATATGGTGAAGTGGAACCAAGGCGTCCGCAGTAACAGCGTTGCGGCCAATGCTGCAATTGTAAAGTTCGCACACTGTTACGCACTCGTCGATAATCGTGCGCATTATTCATTATGCCTTAATTTCAGAGATAATGATGGCTTTACGTCACTCGGAGTCGATGGAAAAAAAAAGTACAGTTAAACATTCTCCAGCAGGCGTGTCATGTAAGTGCCGCTGATAAAAACGTGAATGAATGCAGAAGCACGCGCCGATATTTTTTTTTCTTCTACCTTTTTGTTTTGGATGCATCGTTAATGAGCTAAAGGCGTTACGTCGAATCATTCTTACCTGCGGGAACGATATTGGATGCCATGACGAGGAGACCAGCCCACCTGGCGAACTTTGCCTGATACGCCGGGGCGTGAAACTCTGCGAGATAAGCCATGACTACCGACAACGGACCGGCAATGCTGCGGGAGAGACAAAGGTTGCACGAGATGTGTTATGTTATTGCGAGTTGTTACGGTCGCTGGATCAACAGTACTTACAGCACACCGCTGACGAACTTAAGCGCTATGAACGCGTAAAAGGACGTTGTATGGACCCACAGGAGGTTGCATATGGCGTCGAGGAATATCCCGATCATCATCACGTTCTTTCTCCCCAGGTAACCGATCACGCAGTCTTGGAGGTAAAAGTCCCATAGCGGACCCGCTATTATCATTCCTGCGGGCAAAGAAACCAGTGAATTTCATTGCGAACCCAAGAGCACGAGATTTTTCGGATCGATCGAGTACGAACCTATGTATATCGCGGAGACGGCGATGCCTCGCCGGAACATCGTCAGCTCGAACGTGCATTCCGCCGAGTTGATGATAAAGGCTGTGCTGGTGGTATCGATGATACACGTCCACGCGATCGGCAGAGCCGCCAGCAGCAGCAGAACGTTGAAGAGTCCATAGCCTATACGGATCGGAGGAGAATATTTACCTATTTTTTTCAAAATCAATATTCCGCGAGCAAATCAATATTCAACAGCTTTTTCAAAATTCAAAGCGAGCAGATAATAATCGTAATTTTTTTGAAACTATATTAACATCCGTTTGAAAGGCCGCTCCTTCATTTTTTTCCGTTTGAACGACACGAAACAATACCAGGATCAGTGCGCGACTAAAAACTTCGCGCGATAAAGCTGCGACTCGTACTAGGAAATTTCAGTTTTTCGCCGAGGCTTTTCACGGATATCGGAACGGCGTGTACGAATAAAAAGATATATCGGTTTGAAAACGATTAAATAACCATTAGAAAAAATCATCACTCACCTGTCGCAGCCAGAGCCTCCTCGCAATTAGACGGCGGGTTCTGTCTCTTCGGCTCGGTTTCCTCTGTCAAGACACACAAAACAAGGCGTTCGCCATTCACAATACAGCCTTCCAAACAAGCCTTCCAAAATTAACTCTCCCTCACTCTTACCTACGGTCCAGACGCTTCCGTTGTATCCGGGGTTATCGGCGCTCATCGCGCGAGCGCGTCAGATGTACTCCGCGACGGCCGAAAGCTCGCGGCGCGTGCCGCAGCCCAGACAGTATTAAGCACTCGAGGAAAGCGCTCGTCCAAGGTATGCGATGCGCCTGCGGTGCGTATATCGCCAACGTCCGATTATGCCGATGCCGCTGGCAGCGCGCCGAGAGCTTCAAACGCCGAGTCGTGGCTCCGTTTTATAAGTAAAGCCACGGGGAGCGCGTCACAGTATGTATACGCGAGGCGCGGCGCACGAGACCAGAAATTTCGGCCCTCTGTGCAAATATTTTTCCCGTGTCTGTGTGCTCGGTGAAGCGATTCGATTCGAGAGGGTGACGAAATATGCGCGGCTCTATAGTGATCGATGCGGATGCGAGGACCGAACGCCTCGGAGTAGCTTCTGTCTGGCCGTGCGCTCGGCTTTTAATTCGTCAAGGCCATTAAGTCATGTCGCGCGGTGCTTTAACGCACGCAAAAAATCGATCGATCGGTTTTTTTGCTGTAAAGTCGCTTTTGCTGCTGTTCATGTGTGTATATAATATGCGTCGGTGGCTATGAGCTAATTGAATTTCAGTGATTCATGTAATGCAAAAGAGAGAGAGAGAGAGAGAGAGAGAGAGAGGGAGAGACGCGTGGGTGCGACGAATGCACTTTGTCGTCGCCGACTGAGTCCCAGCTCGTTCGTTATTTACATTTTTGTTTATGCGACTCTCGCGGCGATATTTTTCTAACAGTCAAAAGCTCGGCGTATATTATCTCGTGATGAATTAGACAGTCCGTTGTGCAGGAGGAAAACGTGCGTGAAATTCAAATATATGACGATTTGTATGTTGCCTTTTTTATTTGCGCAGAAATTTGAATAAACTGTACAACCGAAGATCGATAATTTGAGTTTATCAAGCTTGAACAAATCCTCGTCGTCGACGAAGCGTGTACAGCCAAATTTTTGATGTACCCACGTGCTGCTGCTGATGCCGTATATAATTGATTAATTTTGTACACTCAGCTGCAGTGAGCCTCGTTTACGGATCAAATGGTCCGTAAATAGCGGTGTTCTGCCTTGTATCTCGTTTGCTTTTCGATGACACGTTCTCACACTTCGCGGCACAGACGAGGAAACCTCGTAGGTATATTTTTCTGGGCTTAACGCGACTGATTTTTTACACCAATAAAACTTTTATTGTTCTTCGCAATTACGTCAATACAATGCGGGGGTTTATCTCGAATTTCGGTCCCGTGTTTAAGCACCGAAGCACGTGTTTCGAGCGAATTGCAGCTATACGTCTGTGTAATGCCTGACGGCGCATGAGAGCTATTCGTGCGACTTAATTATTGTCAGGCGTTTCTTGCGCCAAAGCGTTTCCTTGCATAATTGTTATCAAATCGTGGAAACACATCGCGGCTGCAAAAAATCCCGAGACTGTGCTCTGATTGAATTACATATGATATAGACTTACGTATCGATTAGAGGATCGGAAGTAGGCACCTATGTAAGTCTTATCGTGTGCTGATTATAGCCGCTGCGGTAGCAAACAAAAAATGATTATTGGGATTTTCGAATCCACTCGTAGATAAAAGAGATCGTGGAAATTGAAAGGACACCGGGAATCACTTTGGTCTGGCTCGAATCTGGGAAAAGATAAATGTAAAGCGATGAAAAAAGTTTAATGTATTAGAAGTCATCGATTGGCTGATTCGAGCGAGCTCGAATAAGAAGTTCAGTTCTAAGAAACTTTTCAGTTTGTTCACTGAGTACGATTTTATCGTTTTAACTGATCCTTTTTCAAATGTAAGCTCTTTAATTATCCTGCACTATATGATCCCATAGATAACAAATTTTCCGTATTGCCGAGCAAACAGTGTCGCAAAGCACTATTTTCGTGTTCCACTGACTTCTCGAGCATCTCGTGGCATAATAAGCTGACAAATTTAAACAAATTTCCTCGTACAAATACTTGGATGGTAAAATGACGGTACTTCAGCCAAATAACCTTCTCTTATCCGCAGAAGCGTGCCGCACATCGCGCGACTACAAGGAAACTCCGTTACCGACGTCTGGCGCATTCAGAACCGGTCTACAGATCATTATCATCGGAGATAACACCCGAGATCTCAGTGAGATATCGTTAATTTTAACGCGTCTACTTTCTCGAGTGCAATTACTTCGGAATTCAAAAGTTCTCAATTTCAAAGCCCCGCGCATACCATCGAAAGCGCAATGAAATGCGAAGCATCCACCTAAAAAGCGCATAAAACAAGGCGCGCGCGCAAAACGAGTACCGCAGACTCAGCAGCGCCTCTTTGAAACTAGGCCGCGGAACGGACACCATAAAGATTAAAGTCGCGCGATGGTCAGACGCGCCTTCCGGCGGCGGTGATATTTTACGCGCGCTCGTCGCCGCGCGAGAGAGGAGGCGATAATGCAAAGCGCTGCGACGTGTGACCGCAGAGTATATATAGCCTCGCTCGATAAAGCAGAGTCTACCGCACGCTTCCTCGGCCATAATACGACGGCGCGACGCGTTACTCTCTATATTTGTTTTATTTGCATTTTCGCACGGCTCTCTCTCGAGTTTTGCATACCGCGCGTTCCTTTATTCCCCCCCCCCCCCCCCCCCCCCCCCCCGCCTTTTTCTTTTTTTTTTTTTTTTTTTTTTCTTTTCCCCCGGGCCCTTCCCGGGTTTTTCAATCCCCCGTTTTCTTTTTTCCCCCCCCCCCCCCTCCCGTGTGTGATGTATATTCTCTTTTTCTATAATAATAATACCGCTATGCGTGCGGTGATTTCAATTACATAGCCAGCGCTATTGGGGCCGGATTAGATGGTTGTATGTATAGGCTTGATTTCATTAACGAACTATTGTTCGGTATCGAGAGATATATATCCTCTCTTTTGGCGCGAGCTATAATTGAGTCGTTCGCTATACTCCGATATCGCTGTGGTAATTATTAATGCCGGATTACCAAGGGCGCAGCAATCAGCTGCGTGATTATTTTAGATTAGGGATGATTCAAAATTGAGACCAGCGTGTATGATCACTATTGGCTCGATATCGAGGCTGCACCTCCATTGTTTATTTCTCTATATAAGGCGTTCATTTCACGCTTACGAACGAATTGTCAATCCCAAACTGTATACACACACACACACTCAGCATTGTCCTCCGAAACGCCCCATTTCACACAAAGACCCGCGGCGGGAAGAAGAAAAAAAGCCCGAATTAAACGGATCGCAGAAAAAAAGCGAAGCAGATTACGCAGCCGAATGTGAAACAATGGCGCGAGATCTTTCTCATAAAAGAGAAAGAAAGCAGTAAGAATAGCCGCGCGCCTTCTTCAGCACAGGGCGCAGCATTAAGACCCGCGAAAAAAGCAGCAGCGACGGCACAAAGACAAAGGCTGCGACGACGACGGCGGCGGCGGCCAAGAGTGCGAAGAGATAAAATTCCGTCGTTCTGTCGGCTGTCTCTTCGTTTTCCCGCTCTCGCGCAGTATCCTCACCACTGTGCAGCGCAGAGAGTAGCCCCGAAAGAAAGGAAGAAAGAAAGGCTGCTAGATCTCAGCGCCGCTGATTGCGAGCCTTTTTTCGCCCGTTGACGCGCGCAGTCCTATATCTATACGGTCAAAAGTGTTGGAAGAACAATACTCGGGGGGAAAGGGATGGAGGGAGGGAGGGAGGAGGATCCGGACGCGGGTGAATTATGTGCAGTACACGCGCTCTACGCCGGGGCTATCCGAAAGCGGCGTTCGTGCGGAAAGTACGATTCGGGGCAGAATATAAGTCCACGCGCGCGCGCGCTCTCGTCTATTTTTCTTGGAACGTGCGGGGCCCCGCGGGGCAAAGCGACGAATCGCTCTTCATTCGCGCGCCCGCAAGTAAAGCGGCCGTATGTGGACTACTAATAGCGACGAATTTTACTCGCATCGATAGTGCGTTTATTATTGCGTACTCCTGGAATTATTATGTGCTATTGTTTCCACGCATGAATTGTAAAATTAATATTCCGGAGGCATTATTCTGAAATTCGATTCGATGGAAACGTCGCTGCTCTGTGTAATTACCAGTGATAATGACGCTGTGCGCTACATCGCAGTGCTCGAAGCCGGTGATGCGTGCAGTGTACGAACGAAACGCGATCCGTTACATTATCGCCGCGCAAACCAAATGCTAATGATTTGATGAACCGATGACAGGCGCATGACGAAGGATGTAATATATTATACGCGACGTATTAGATATTCTAATGCAGTTATATCAAACGAACTCTCGGCTGACGGCGAGAAATAATAATATATTACGTCGCGAGGCGCGCGTTCAGCTAGTTTGCATTTTAATTTCTCGAGCGAGAGATTAGCATATTTCTATGCATGTCAAGGAGCCGCGCGATGGTCATCCTAGCGTGGAGAGCCAATTTTCCACGTGACCAAACTTTCTTCGACGACGACGTCGCTCTGCTATATAATCAGTGGCCGAAAATTTCGCGTTACACCGCGGAAATCAAAAGATCGCGCAATAAAAGGAATGACGCAATTAGGTAATGCAGTAGAGAGCCGTAGAAAATAATTAGTCGGACGAAAGGCGGAAGCAGCTGTCGGAGCAGAAAGACAGAGGAGCCAAGAGAGTGGGCGAAGGCAAATGGCCAGGGCTTAGGAAATTCACGCGCGGCTTTGTACGAAAGCTCCTAATTAACGGAAGAGAGGAAGTTCGATCGTCGTCGGGGACGACTTGCAGTGGTTTCCGGGACGCGACAGTTTCAAGTGCGCGCGCGCTCGCGCTCGTTTCACTGTTCTATCGGTCGCCGTATAAGACCAACTCAATTTGACTTGCCTCTTGCGACCACCGCGAGAGATCAACCCTCTCTCGGTCCATGCATTAGAGAAAGCTCAATCGAGACAGTCGGGGGGCGCATTATACCGGCAGGTCTTTCGGCGCATTGTCGACGACTAGTGTGACACCCAATCGCCGCGCTTTGTGCCAGCTGATGCAGTGCGCGATCGAGCGAAGCTAAGGAAGATTTATTCAGTCAATGCAGGAACAATATCAGCGCTTGTCGTCACCTGCAGTGTTCTTAGCTCGTGCGATATGCGATTCTTAATGAATTTAGCAAACCAAGTCCCGAAAAGGAAAACAGACGTCGCGAGCTATCAGCACGACAGGTACGCATACACGCTTGTAGGGGAGTTAACTTGCGCCGTACATCACAATTCACAATACGCGCAGCATCAGCCGAAACCTGTTTTGCATAGCTCTGTGCGCGCAGCAACAGACCGCCAACTTGGCTAAATATATACATCATGCTTATGTATTGCACAAGGCGCTGTAGCATCGCTAGCGAGCGCTTATACCGCCCTCTCTCACGTCATATCGTATTCCCTTTCTGTTCGCCAGCACCTTGCAGCTCAACGCTCCAGCGAAGCGCATTGTGTATAGTCGAGAGCGTAAATTTGAAAAAGAAACCGAACTAACTTTCTAATTGCGAACCGCGCGCGTCAATTGAAAGCGATATAGTTTGCGACTCGCTAATGAGTTTATCTCCGACTCTCAATTCAAAGCCACTTCAGGCTTCATCCTAAACTTCGTACGACAAATCGCTCATATTTAGCCGTGGATTGCGATTCGATATACCGCGAAAAACGGCCCCCGACGCGCCTGACAATAATTTCAGCCCGAGCGCTCGACTGTCATCGGGAAATGGCGAGCATAAAACAGAGACTATATCCCCGAATACACACGGTATTATCAGCGCTACGTCAACACAACGACTATATGCATCGATCACCGCGATCGATATTTAATCACAGTAGCGCGTTTATTATTTTTCAAATTAACGCTAGCTATGCGAGTGCATGACCTATAGCGCACATACGCGGCGAAAGCAACAAGCAATTAAAAGATGCTCCGATGGCCCGAACGAGAACGAGTGCTATGACGGCCTTTAATCAAACGACTACCCTCTCCCATTGCTTTCGCATCTCGCTCGGCCCGTTATAAAACGTGACTGTGCATGGACTAGCTTGCACAATGAATCCTGAAGTTTCAAACTGTGCTTTTTTTGAGTTCCAGTTATATAGATGTACCACTCTCGGTTCTCGTTTGTTGAATCAACGAACGGCGCGCGTTTTTGGGAAATCCACGTTTCGCTGAAAATTATGATTGCCAGCGAGTGATTCGAGGTTTTCGCTTTGTCTTTTTTTTTCGTTCGACGAATGTTTTCGTCGTTCTTCGAGGTCGCCATGATTGCGACGAGCGGGCCAGATGTTTTCGAGGTGGGATGCTCGTGCTCGTTTTGTCGTGAAAAACAATGTGCTCTAATTTTATTGTGCGATTATGATAAGCCATTGTGCGAACTTTAGAACAGGTGTATTTGTACGTCTAGTATTTTATTTGTCACGATTCGCGTTATCGAATTATGCGGATATATACATCGGAACTTGGACAGCTGAATCTTCTCTGTCTTCGGTGAGTATTTTGAGTAAGTGCTTTATAACATGAAGTGGGTGATTTTGGCTTTCGGAATTTTTGCCGTCGCGACGGCGGGTCCGACAGATTATTCGGACGAAGAGTATTCGAACTATGATTCGTTTGTGGACATGAATCCAGACGTTGTAAGTATTAAAATGCTAATTATTGACACACAATTATATGTGCAAAAGATTGAATTTTTTGACATCGCATTGACGAACTTGTAATTTAAAGCAACCAGGCCACGAAAATCGAGGCTACATGACTGTAAAGGAAGCCGAAGAATGGCACAAAAAAGATTCGTAAATATGAGTCAAGATTGAATGTCGCTGAATTTTCGGAACAAAAACAGGTTAAAACATGCCTCTGGCAGTATTATACGATTTTTGGAAACTATAACAATGATGCATACGCTTCCTTCTAGAAAGTACCGAGTCTTTTCACGTCCAGTAAAACCAACGTTTTCACGTGTGACAGCATTTTCCAAAACAAACTAAATGAGTTTGTGACAGACGCTGAGAAAAAAATGCTGGACGCCGTCGAGCCTCTGCGCAAAAAAAATTTGCGAAAGAGAAGATGTATACTTGGACCTGGTAAAAACAAAAATATACTCGTCATATCAGTAAAAGAATCATACAATACAAGCAAGCGACCGTTCAAACATCATATTTTTTACAAGACTTGAAGCAATACGAGAAGAATCTCGCGGGCGAAAAAGATTTGTTATAGAAGCACATATAAATGTTTGCACGCACAAAAACAGCAACTCCTTCACTTGCCAATTGAAAGACGATCTTAAAAGACAACTGAATACAAGGACAAAGTCATCTGTGAAAGACTGTCTTGGGCTTGTAAATGGTCTTCGCGCAGCCATCGTTTCAACCATGCATTCCGTAATCGATAAGTACGTGAAGAAGCAAGTGTACGCGGCGCTGACGAAATGTCTGTTAACTTTCGAAGCCATCTTTTTTTCTTATCACAAAATAAAAACACGCTTACAACAAAAGAAGCTCGAACGTTATTTCCTCGCTCTACCCGATTTCAGCGTTATGTAATAAAATGAACGAAGGCCGATCGCTTGCGGCAAGTGCAACTAATTAATCGGCGGCGTAAGGCGCGGCTATTCAATTAAATCGACCCTCGGGATCGAGAGATGCAACACACACGCGCGCGCGGGCGCTACGATCGCGGAGATATCCATCAAATATGAGCTCGCTGGACCACGTGCGTACAAGTACCGGCGAGTGATTACGAATGCTGCGGACTACGGGCTCACAGAGGGACAGGGAGAGAGAGATAGGGGGAAGTACGACGTCGCCAGATGCCCGCAAACAGCAATTTCCATCTGTGCAGCGCGAGAGCAGTGGCATATCGGGAGGAGTACTGTAGAGGAGGAGGATGTACGTATACGCGACAAGAGAAATCGAATCGATGTATAGCCTCTGCAGCGTCCCGCGTAATTGCATACGTGATTCGTGAGATTGCCGGTAGTCGCGATCTCGGATACGTCTCTGTATCGCTTTGTTGAGAGGCGTTATATTGCCTTTTGTAGACACTTTCTTTTATTCCCAACACCATCGGCGCATCGAGTCTAGATATAGCGGTGTGCCACCTACGCCAACTAATTATCTCTCATTCCTCTCTAAGGATTCTTCTTTCGTGACTCTTATTATTCTCTGTCCCAGCTGTCTGGCCGAATAAACTCGTGAGAGAAAATTGTAGATTTGCAGTGTATACACACGTAATAATCCACTCTAGGCCGTGCAGCACAACACAAAGCATCGAAATAATTTTTCCCGCTTGCGCGCACGTAATTCCCGTAAATAAGTCGGGATCTCGAACTCGGACGAGGGCGAGATATCTTCGAAGGGGCGCGTGTAGCGGTATATATAGAGTCAGCTCCATGTTTGCCCAAGGCCAATTATCCGCCTCGAAGTCGCTCTCGAGCCTCTCGCTACAGCCAATTCAATTCGTCTTCGAGCTCTGCTCGCGCGCGCGTTGCGCTGTCTAACGAACCGACGACCCGCTCCTTCCCTCTTTCTCTCACTCGCATTCCCAATGCGATCTATCTATATACCTGTACAAGGGATAGCAGCGTGAGATCTTACATGGACTGCTGTCAGATCTTGCGAGAGAAACAATATTATCCGCCTTTATCATCCCTCGTGGATTCGAGTCGGAACGAGTTGGAACTATAATTGTTGAAAATGAGTACAAAAAATTGTTGCGTCGCCCCTAACTCTCAAGCTCGATGCAGAGCGCGCAAACATCGAGGAATCCCCGCGTCGAAATTAGTATGCGAGGTAGCTAATTGCTTTCCATTCGGCGCCGGGAGTAAACTGCTGTGTACACATACTCACTCGCGAGGCTTGTCGAACAGTAGCAGCAGCAGCCAAATCTCTCTCTCTCTCTCTCTCTCTCTCTCTCTCTCTCTCTCTCTCTCTCTCTCTCTCTCTCTCTCTCTCTCTCTCTCTCTCTATCTATCTATCTCTCGGGTAAAAGCAATCAACGGAAAATTCGTCTCTTTTACCAGGCCTGCGCGCGTTTTATACGGCGCGTCCGATTTCGGCTTCCTCGGGGACACGCCGCGCTCGTCGACGGGCACAGGGATAATTGGCCGGGCCACACGTATAACGCTGACGCGGATGAGCCAGAGAAGTTAGCTCCCATTGTTTGCGAAACCATTCAAACATAGCTGGGCTTTCTCCGGGCACAGGCTTTTCAAGACTTTTAATGACTCGTCGTCGCGTTTCTCTCTGTCTCTCTATAGAAGCGCGTCGTGCGACGATAAATAATTTCCAAAGTGTGTAACGAGCAAACGCGAGTTTTTATTGTCGCGCGCTTTATGCTTTATGACATGTGCTTTGTCGAGTTGGAAATTAATTTAGTACCTGCAGTTTTTCACTTTCGACGAAGCTAATTGGGCGTAGTGGAAAACGTAAAAGTCCGTGTTGAGAATGTCACTCTGACTTTTACTGAGAATATGCCAGTGTCGAGTAGTACAATCCCTGACATGGTCAGACCCGATTTCTTTTCATCAAAAAAAGACGCAATAACTCCCTACGTGTACACTCTTAGCGCAAAAGCTCGCAAGCGCTGTACATCGCAGTGGCAAAGCTCACTCTTTTGACTCACGTGGTATTCGAAAGAAGAATGCAAAAGCCAAGAAGACGCGTTTGCTCCGTAGAGATATACACTCGAGTCTCTCTCGGAAAACAGAGAGACATAGACTCTCGGCGCGCAGCGGTCTTAGACTGGCTTTTCGCTTAAACACACGAGGGAGTGCAGCATGTTGTGTTTAGCTGCAGTTTCGGCGGGCTTTCTCTCTTGAGAAAAGAACAAGAGAAGAGGGGGTAAGGGGAGAAGAAGAAAAAGTACACCTACCGACGCCTTTGTTTCGGGGCCATTCATCATTCGCCGCTGATCTTTCGTCGCCTGCAGTGACGCACACACACACACACACACACACGTACACACGTAGCGGCGTCGCGTATATGTAGAGAAAAACGAAAGAGTCGTTTCTCGGGATTTTCTTTCTGCGTGTTATAGAAGCTCTTTCTCGGCTCTCGGGCTGCAAGAGAACAAGAGCTGTAGTCGGGAATTGAATCAGTGGAACGTCGCGTTTCGTTCTTTGTTACTTCACAAGTACACGCGTATAGCAAAATTTTTCCCATTGTACGGCACGTATGCTCATTCAGTATATCTCATCATCAAACTGGAGCGTTTATTTTCTAAGTACTTTTCAGCAAAAGAATATCTCTGAAAATCACTGGTACGGGCTGTTAATTAACCTTTGACGGGAAGCCGACTTTCCGTCGATAATTGAAGTATCTAATTAAAAGTGAATTAATTAGCAAATAAAATTGAATTTCTCTGATTGCGTTTAACATGTGTATTTACTGAAATATGACAAAAATACGATCTACGAGATGGATTCCCATTTAAATATTATCATTTCGTTTCAGAATTCGCTTTCTAATTGCGTTAGTAACGTGTTTAAATAATGCTAAATATGTTGCTAAAGGATATTTTTTATGAACTAAAAACCTTGCAATACGAATTTTTATAAAATACATTTAAAAGGAATTCATTGGCCTTTGTTCAAACTTTATTGATAGCACACGCAAAGATACATTTCAATGTAGATAAAACCTAACGAAAGCAATCAATAGTTCAATAATAAAAACTATGGTTGCGGCAAAGCATCCAATGCCTAAAGGTACGACTAAAGGATATACATCAACGACTAAGTCAGTAGTATTGCTCACGGATACGCTGATAGATGAATCAGTTGATTTCTTGATTTTTCCCCACCAATTCAAATGTCCGGATTCCACAAGACGTTGTAAGACTTTTTCAATTTTCACTGCAAATGGAGAGGCCTTCTCGTAGGCAAAGGCAGCACCTTCCTCGTTGAACGATGGTCCGTCAATTTTTATTTTACGTGTTTTATCAGCTCCTAGAGATTTTTCTACAAAATGTTTTGCTATAATATCTGGCAATGGACAAATTGCATTTTTAGTTGATATGACTTTGCTCACGCACTCCGCCATATTATCTGACGGTATACTGTTTGCAAAAAGCTTTTCCAACGTCAAATCTTTGTAATGATTCACTTCGAACCTGTACAATGTCATTCCAGACTGTACTAAATCATCGACACTATTAAAATTTTCTTCTCCATGCATAAATTGTATATCTGCAAACTTTGAAAATAATACAGCAGAATATTTCAAAGATAGTAGGATTATCACAAAAAAAATTGCTCTTTCAGCATTTTTGCGGGGCTGCGAGATCGTCATTCCTAAAAGCAATTGATATATTTGCATAACACTCCAATGACTTGGTGAAAAATGTAGTAGCTGGCTCAAAACAGTAAATAATACTAAGAATAATGGAAAACTAATTAAAGATATTAGAAAATGTCTGGAAAAATGTATGTTATACGTTTGCCTCACAGGGACTATAAAAACTTTTTTGCTCTGTATTAGAGGTCTGCCTGGAACACATTGTTTTCCATACAAGAATGTGCCCATTAAACAAACAGTAGTTGACATACTTATTTCATTATTTTCTAAATTATAGAATAGTTTGTGTACGATATTGTTAACATTAGAGGCCGACTTGTTAAGAAACTGCAATTGAAAGTTCAACTTTTTGGCTACAGTCTCAAAAAAAAAGTAATTAGTTCCACTAACCTTCATCTTTCCATGCTCAGTTTTAACGACTATGAGGGGTGGCATATTAAATGCCATTATTCTTAGCTTATATCCCATTACATCGTTATTTTTATCAGGAAAAATGTCAACTAGAGTTGTAACGTGACCGGTATTTATAGATTTTGAGAACGGATTATAATTGAAAAATACGATATCGTGAGCAGTACCTTCTACAAGCATTGTAAAATCCAAAAATTTTAAGAACCATGCATACTGCAAAACAGTTTTGATGCAATTGTTTTCCAGGCCTAAGCCTCCGAATAATATCAACAAACACTTTGGTCTTGGTTGTACTGGAGATATTTCCGCAATTCCATTCAAAATATGTTGGGCTTGAGATGTGTTTATTTTTCCATTTTCTAAATTTTCAAGAATTATGTATATCCCTGACAATTTGCCACCATCAATATTTTTGATGTGCATCACATCTGACGCAATTGTTGCACCATAATCGTTCACTTTTTGGAAAAAATGATCAAATTGGTTTCCATTCGTATACTCTGGATTTATAAGAATTGTTGCACAATGTGGGTTTATTTGACAAAAAAGGCGATCTAGAACTAATCCGAATTGAAATTTTGTTACTCTGTTTAACAAATTACTTTCCGCAATTACAGTTACTGTCAAAATTTGCAATAGAAAGAACATTTTCACTACGATTAATTCTTCGGTAACAGGTTGAATCCGTAACGGACAGCCGCACCAACGACACTAAAGTTATGTTGTAGTTTCTATTCAATCAATTTTTATAAGCTGAAAATGAAATGAAAAAAGTTTCAAGTGAAACGCGTTCACATTGTTTGCCAACAATTTACGTTTCACCTTGCTTAAGAATCAATACATTTGCAAAACGAAGGTACAGCGTGCAAAAAATAGACTGCAATACTGAAATAGACCAAAGTGAATTTCCGACCTGTTCAAGAGCGTACACTATATCGCTCTACTTCCACGCGCGTACTACCACAGACGAGCTAACAGGAAATAAGGCATATAAAGTACCTCGCAACTGGGGAGTACATCATTAGAGGCGCAAGGGATGGCGTATTACCTGTCCGTCGCCAGCGACTTCATCAATGCATGCAAATAAAGCGCGACGAGGCCCGCCGGCTGCAGCGGCGTCAAAAGCTAATGATACAAAGATAATCCAGTTTGCGTGGGCGGCACGCAACGGACTAGCTTCACCGCATCTCTGATCCCAGTCAGCCCGGCGGCGGCGCTCATTTGCAAGCATCAGCCGCGCACGTTTCTCCGAATCCACCGCCAGCGATGCTGCTGCTGATTTCACGCCTTGGCGGACACACGACGGGAGAAACGTACAGCCATTAATATTTATTCATCGTTCGCTGAACTGTGCGCGGTATATATTATACATGTGCGGCCGTTGATGAACGCGCGCGCAAGCTACCTCGTCGAGAATCCCAACACGGCGTTGATCGGGCTGGTTAACACGTCCGCGCGCGAGCGGGAGGATTTGTTGGGCAGCGAGGAAAAAAAATCAAGATTTACGAGGAGCGCAATTACTTCGCTTCAGCTCCGCTTTCTAATCTCGTTAGGCTAAATGAACCATTAAAGAAGCGGTATAGCCGAGCTCCCGGCGGAAGAAAAGAAAGAGAGGCGAGCAGCCAATATCGGAGGTCGTTCGTCAGAACAGCCGCGTATTAGCAATTTGTCAATTAGAGCTTTCGGGTTAGAGGCTATACCCTCTCGGAATATCCATCCGAGTGTTTTGCACCTCGGGTGAGAGCGTTAGATATATACCTACAGCACCTCCTTGAGGAGCTACTAGATCGTCTTGGGCCGACTAAACGCGTAATTAATCAGCGGCTCGGCTTGATTGCGCGCGAGATATCTGACTGATTAGGCTGATTAGAGCCGCGTTCCCTGACACAGCGACCGCCGGGAATCGCAATTTCATTCGCGCCGCGCATTCCTACATCAATTTAAACCCTCTGTATTGCCACGACGCGGCTGGGTATACCCCTATACCACCCCGCGAAATTACGTAGGCTGCATTGTAATGGACTTTTGCGAGCTATCGACGCTCGTCCATTACCGCGCGAGCGCCTGTATTATCCAGCGATTGTTTTTCGACTAACGATTATACGCTCGTATCAAAATTATTGGCTCGCGAGGACGCGCGTACAATTAGCCTGAGCTTTAGTAATTCGCGCAGCAGCTATAGCCGAGAACGGAGCTTACGCGATATTTACGAGTGTGCGTACATACGCCGCGAATGAAAGTTTCGCGAAGCGATATATACTTGCTCTTGACGTATCCGTCGGCGGCGGAGAAGAGTATACGGTGAGCCTTTCGACGCTCGCGCGCGAGCGGATATTTCGTTGAGCGGCGTGATTCGTTTTGCCTGTCAAAAAGTTTATGCTGGCGGCGGCTGCGTATATGCAGGTGTCTCCCCTTTAACCCACTTAGCGAGACTTGGGATCTTCTTCCCTTCTTTCAAAACATTTCGACGTACGTGCGCCAGCCGCGCGCAAGCTCTTTCCGCGGCGCGAGCATGAGCGATAGCGCGGCCTGCCAAACTTTTATATTTATTTGAGTCCGGAACTCGAGCAACTCGCCTGTGTTTGTGCGTGCGAAGTGTGTGTACAAAGCGAAGAAATAAGCGAAGATGAAATTTTCAAGAGACTACGTGCCGCTCCTTTGTTCTGCGATTTTCGATGATTTTTTTCTACTTTGTTCGTCTGCGAGAAAAATGGGTGGCGCAAAGTCGAAAGAGATCGATAGACCATAAAATATTAATATTCTAGTTTCTTTTACGCGTCATACCTTCGTTGTGCCAGTGTAGGTGTAGCTTTTTAATGAGCAACATCATAATGTAAATTCCTGACAAATGAACAAGTGTTCAACAAATACTCTTCATATTTATCGGTTATAAAACTTTCTGTTTTATTTCACCCTGATTCTTTGTTTAACGATTTTTTTTTGCAGTTTGTTTGTTTCCGAAAAAAACCATAGCCAAAGCACAGGAAGATCGATAGACAGAGAGGAGGGGGAACGTTACAAAGCCAACTCCCGTTTAGACGTAGAAAAGAGCATTATTGGCCGTTTCGTCGAAACGAGTGCAACGTACAACTCGGAACCGTAGCAATAAAATGGCGAGCGGGTGCGCGTATCTTTGCAAGAGCGCGATCTCTCTTCGTGAGTCGTCGCGTTCCATCCATCAGGAGCGTATAAAACTTCCCTCGGACAAATTAGATCATGTATCGACTTTGTCGTTGGTAATGCCTCGCTTTCTCGCGGCGTTTGTCTCAAACCAATCACAGCGCGTCACCATCCTATATGTGTAAATCCAGAAAAAATCAGACACTTGGGGGTCTGAGTGAACGAAATTGAAATTTGAGGCCACACCTCCCAGACCAACATTTTTGGGTTTCTTAGGCCACCCAGAACCCGAAAAACCTTGGGTTCCCGCGATTACGAAATACTTATTTTTTTGCCGGGCACTTTACATTCTCTTATAGGAATTTACACGGGGAAAATAACCGAAAATCAGAAAATTGACACTTTTTGTCTGGATGCGCAATCCAAAAATGTGTTGTAATAGAATCAAAGTATTAAAAAAAAGAATTAATTTGAGGGCTGGTGGGTTAAGAATGGCTGCCTAGGTCAAAAGTTGTCTGGGCTTTAAAATAGCAAAAAATCACCAATTTTTCGATTTTTTACGACAATTAGAGATTTTTCTTATTTTTATAATCCTTATAACTTTTTATCCGAGCGGTCAATTTAGACCATCAGGGGCCCAGATTGTAGCTCTTGTCTTCCGTTTTAGGTTTGAGAATTTAGATTAACATTTTCATTTTACGCTCAGCTATATATATGACGATGAAAAAGGCCAAAAAACGGTCATAATTGATAGGCATATACATAGCTGATCGTAAAATTAAAATGTTAATACAATTTTTGTAACGAAAATAGAAGAAAAGAGCTTAATTTGAGCCCTGGATGATTAAAATTGGCCGTTCGGATCAAAAGTTATAAGAATTTTAAGAATAAGAGAAAGATCGCTGATTTTCGTAAAGCATCTTACTCTTTGTGACTATTTACTATTTTCAAGCCTATAGACAACTTTTGACCTAGGCAATTATTTTTTACTCACCAGACCTCAAATTAAAGCTCTTTTATAATACTTCGATCCTAGTAATACAGATTTTTAGATTGCGCCTTTAGTCACTGAGTGGATTAGTTGAACCATGGCTAATTTTCGTTTATTTTTCCCATGTTAAATTTCCATAAGAGAATTTAAAGTGCCCGGCAAAAAAAATAAGTATTTCGTAATTGCGGGAACCCAAGGTTTTTCGGGTTCTGGGTGGCATAAGGAACCGAAAAAAGTTGACCTGGGAGGTGTGGCCTCAAATTTTAATTTCGTTCACTCAGACCCGCAAAAGTGTCCGGTTTTTTCTGGATTTTCACATATACAACTCGCCGTCAATCATTTCAATACGACAGAGTACACCAAGCGAGAGCTTTATTGTATATTCCCGGCAGTCGTCGGCTTTTGTTTTTCCATTTTCGCGACATTCACTCGTTCCTCCGATTTCTTACACACACACACACACACACACACACACACACACACACACAGACACACAAGCGCGAGAGTGGAGACTCGCGACGAACGTCTTCGATTATCCCGGCGTGTGCCG
This sequence comes from Trichomalopsis sarcophagae, assembly GCA_024372645.1. NCBI lineage: Eukaryota > Metazoa > Arthropoda > Insecta > Hymenoptera > Pteromalidae > Trichomalopsis > Trichomalopsis sarcophagae. Next base: position 381,936 of record QLSS01000002.1, read on the forward strand.
CATGCATAATCGATAGCTCGCAGCGAGAGAGCAGCAGCAGACAAAAGGACTACCACTCTCTCTCTCCGGCAGGAAGCGAGCAGAAGCCGCCGCTGTCGTCGTCGCCGTTGCTTTATGAGCCCGGCCTGATCTCCATTAAGAAGTTTCTCGGAATTTTATGCAACGCGCGGAGAGAAAGAGTCAGACCAGAGACTAGAGTACGTGCTAGCGCCGCTCGAATAAACGGGGGAGCTTTAATGAGGAAGCTTACTTACTGCTTATGCCGCGGGACTCCTGAGAGAGAGAATATTATTCGAGACTATACCTCGCCCTCCTCCGGCCCTACCTACCAGCGGTTTATTGCTAAACTCAATTTCCGGCGACGCCGAGTGCGCGCAAGGTGGAGACGACGGCTTTTTGTGTCGGGCTCGTCGAGATTTTCATCAAATTTTCGAGCTTTTAAAAAAGAGCTCGGGAAAATTCAATTAATTCGCGCGAGTAATATAGGTCAAGAGCGGGGAGTTCGCTCGTCACGCTAAGTCGTCGCGCGTGGCTCGCGTAATCAGTTCCGAAAGTTCGAGACACACACAAGCACTAGCCATTAAAAAGTTTGAGGGTATTACGCTGCCAGCAATGGCTACGCTGTTATATACAGCGTGTAGAGCCGCCCGAGGACGCGCGCTCGAGCACTTCGGGTCTACTCTCTCTTCCCCTCGTGCAGAACTTAACTTGTCTCTATTCCAGCACTGAGGCCGTCTGCGCGCTCATGTATACGTATATATATATATACACAGTGTGCATTTGCATGGGACCATTTTCGCCGTCGAGATATTTTTTATACGCGCCCGCGCGCGGAGAGCTACTTCGAGATGCATTTCTAACTTGCGCGGTGAAGCCCCTTACATTTCCGCGCGCGGCTTTCAATTTCCATTTCTTCCCTCAACTTTTTTCTCTCTCTTTCTCTCGCTCGCAGCTCGGATCGCCATTAAAAAGTTTCCCTTAAATTATCGACCAACTTACAATGTTAACAAGAACGAAAGCGAGAGAGCGAGAGAAAGAAAGTTGGCGCAAAAGCTAAAGGGCTGAGAGTATCGATTGGGGCGCATCGCTACCTTTTTGCTGTTTGCCATCTGCAAGCAGTGCCCCTCGCGCGCACGGCGTTAATTTCAACATGCTCGCTCGAAAAGTTGCCGCTGAAGAAATTGCAATCAAAGTGTAATTAGCGAGCGATGAGATACGATCGAGTATAACGATAGCGCGATCGAGCAGCAGCAGCAGTATGGGAACTGAATTGAAAAGAAAAAGACTCGGGAATATATCGATGAAATGCGGACGCTGCGGAATGCCATTAAGTAAATGTTTGCAGCGCGGGAGTGGGCGTCGGCTCCATCTTTCCTCGCGGTATTCCGGGATCCTTGTATTTTTCCAATTCGATTTCACTCTCCTGCCCTCTTCCTATCGGCAGCTTTGCCCCTTGACGCGCTTCCCCCCTTCGAAGCGGTGGCTCTGCTCGAAAGCAGAATTTATATTCAAATCTCTGTCTCGTATAACGTCGCACTGCTGCTGCTTGGCTCTATGTATGCGAAGCGTTTTTGGCCGTCCTCGTTCGCGATTCACTTTGAGGCAGCTGGGAGTACGGAAATCTATATGTACGTATTCGCTGCCGACAGTATTCGATTCGCGGGAAGAGCGAGGGTGAGAAAAATGCGGCTTCGCCAGGTTATTACGACGGAAATACCCTCCTGTGATGGCTATACACGCGTAAGAGCTTTTGCGGCTCGCTGGAATATCTTTCGATTTTACAGCTCTGTGAGCCGATCGACCGTTTTACTTGATTGCATAATCTCTTTTCTTTTTCTTTTTAGAGCGGGAAAACGTTCTCGGAGATATAGGATCGGAGATATACGGCGTCGGTCAGTAAGTAGTAAGGTCCGAGTTCGGTCAGACGAGCGTGGAGTTCGCGCGCGATTTTTACAGACGATGAAGCTGCGTAAGTAAGATTTCGGTACAGTTGCCGAACAAACAGCATAAAACGTCGGATCATTGGCTTGACTTTCCTCTTTGCCTCGGCCATTATACTATACCCGCATATAACACCTACAACCTAAAGTCCAAACTTGCGAGCAAACACTCGCGACGCCGGCCAACTAATCGACAGAAGGGACGGCGAGAAGAAGTCGTTCCGGCCATTATTCGGGCTGCGCTAACGCTTTCCGCGGCAATTACCGTAAGTCTCTTTATCTGTTGGGACACCGAGTCGGCCAAATCCCGAAAATCATCGCCTCTCGCAGCTTCCGCCTATATACATCATGCTCTCGCGCCTCCTAACTCTTTTTTCAATCTCCGGCACACCCGAGCGCGGAATACCCGCCCGAGAAAGAATCGCCCTCGCGGCTGGCACAATAATCATTATAAATTTAACCGAAATCTCCCTTGATGCGGTCTCACCGTGAACGGAAATAAAAACAAAACACACCCGATGATATAGAGGGCGAAAGGAAAGCTGGCCGGTTGATTAATCGTCAGTTTTCGTTTATTATATGCGCGCGGAAAACTCGGGGCCCGGCGAGATAATTGCTTTAATTTCCGGAAGTTTCCCTAGGTGAGAGCTGCAGTCGACGACGTGCGCGCAGCCGGAATGGGAGGAACTGCTGCGGCCGAGAGGGAGAGAAGGGAGGCGCGGCGCCGGCAAAGAGAGAATGGGAAAGAGTAAGGGTAACGATAACGAGCTCCCTACTACGGGACGATATCGCACCTTGGATTTACTAAGGTCGGCTTCGCTCGGCCCTCTGTGTATGTCTGTATATATGTGCTATAGGTGGGTGTAGCTACTTCCGGCCATATAGTTGCTCGATGGCACGAATCCCGTGGATCGCCGCCGGGATTACTATAGTTTTCCGATAGTGCGCGCGCGCGCGCGCGAGCTCTCCCGTGGGCTGGAAGGGAGAAAAAGAGAGATAGTGCAGTAACGTGAAAGTTGTGATAAGCTTTTCCGAATTCCGTTTTTGACTTATTTTTCTCGCCCCGGCCGTCGCGAAGAAAAATAAACGAAGACGGTGGCTTTTCGATCGGGACTGTTATATCCTACATATCGACGCCAGGGGTTGGAGAAAGACTGGTCCAAAATTGTCTCTTTTTACTGTTGCCCTTTTACCTATGCAAGCATTGCTATGCGAAAGCTCGAACTCAAAACAATTATGCACTCTCTCAGACTTAGCCCGGCCCTCGAGAAACGAGGCTAATCTATATTAAAGCTGAGGATTCATGTTAGAATTAACTTAATCCGATTATACACGCTCGAGAGCATCAGCGGCAGTCGGATGAGATATCTCGAGGGTATAGAGTTGCTGCATCAAGATCCTTTAAATAGTGAAGCGAAATAAAGCACGGCAGGCAGGCAACTCTCTCTCTCTCTCTCTCTCTCTCCCTCTCTCTCTCTCTCTCTCTCTCTCTCTCTCTCTCTCTCTCTCTCTCTCTTCCTCACTCTCGCGGGTCAGCTCCGTCTGATTAAGAAATAAAACTCACTGTCCACGCTGGCTTGGAAGAAGCCCCGCGGAACAACCGAGAGAAAGCCAGTAGTAGTCCACTAGATGACGGTAGGCGAAGGCAATAAAGTTAAAGTTTACCCTCGCGCTCCATGAGGCGCGGCAGCTTACACGACTCTTCCCCCTTCCCCTTTCCCTCCTCTCTTCTCCCGAAGTAATTTAATTAACGCTTCCGGCACGCCAGCGCAAGGAAACAAAAGCTCGAAAGTGCGACTAGCGACGGCCGCCTTCTTCTTCTTTCTTCTTACTTATACACTACTTTCACGGATGGCCTGATATATACACTGAGAGAGCAAAGAACCCGCTGACTGTCCGATAAAAAATACAGCTCGCGGGGGGTAAACGCCGACCGATGAGAAATTTAGAGCCGAATTACGAAAGGTATCTCCGAAAAGATTGACGTCTCTTTTTTTCCCCGCGGGCCGGAAGAATTTTAAGAGGAGCCCTTAGCTCGCGGGAATCTTCATCTACTCAGGCATTTACGAGCTTTTAATGATACACGTAGTAGCTAAATAAAGCATGGATCAATCTATTCGGTTTATTATGAATAAATAACGAAGCCAGCCGGCCGCGTTAAATTTTTACGAGCGCGCACTTGGAAACTCTGTCGAGGCGACTTTCCCCTTCTACTTTTTACAGCGCCTATAGCGTGAAATTCGTGTTTTCGCTAAATTTATGGCAGCCGCTTCATTATTAAACGACCGCACGGAAAACACTGAACTGCGCGCGGTGAAAAAGTAAACGCGCAGTAGCGGGCCGAGCTTTTTTCGTCGAATGCAATTTAATCATCCGCTCGACGGAAGCCCCTCTGCGCTTCCAGGCAAAACTGGTGCAGCAACTTTTTCCCTCTCTCGAAGCCCTGATGCTGCTCTCGACGAACAGCTGGAGGGAAGCGCTGCAAGTTTTCCGCGATATCGCGCGATGTATCTCTCTCACAACCGGCTCACAGCTCCGAGTGAGAGAGAGAGGTAATACAAAATACACATTGTGCACGTGTGCTCTTGCATCGTGAGCTGTTTGCCGTTCGGAGTTTAACAAACTTGCCGCGCGCGGAATCGCACCGCAATCAAGTGGCGCGCGAGAGCCCAGGCTGTTATTTCAATTTGCCGGAGATTATTTTCCACGGACGATGCTCTGCAGCACCGACCGCTAGGAGAGAGAGAGAGTCGAGCATCGAAGAATTGCATTTATGCTAATGTAGCAGCTCGTGCCGGGGCTGCAGATTGGACTCTTGACGAGTGTTTGTTTGTTTCAGGGAAGAAGGTAGTTTTCTTTATCTCGCGCGCACTTTTCCGAGGACTTCGAGACTCGGGAGGCTGTAGGTCGTAGGCGGGTTGCTACTTGAAAAGTAATTTATAGATTGGATATATAGGACGGACGAACGGAAGTAGATAAGCTGCAGCGAGAGTGGCGTGGAGAGGGAGTCTATAAGACATATTTTAAAGATTGAAATCCCCGTAGTAAGTGGATTGAAATTTATGTCGATAGCGAAAAATGACTTCGGGCTGGCGCTATCGCCTGCAGATGAGAAATTTTTTTTATAGCTCTACGTCTGCAATCTTCCTTCGACTTTCGAAGTAGGCTTGTAATGGATAATTTTTATCTGCTCGGAAAGGTGAATTCTCCGTTTGCGAGCTTCATGCGAAATTGCAGTTATAGAAAAATTGCGTTGTCGGAGGTGCAGTAATATTTTTTAAATTACGACGCGGCTTTAGTGCGAGGAAAAGATTCGCGAACTGCTGCTTTACGGCAGCGGATAGTTGCGAAAAATATATTCGTTTATCCCGTAGAAAGCTTCGACAAATTTATTTCTCAAAAGTGAAAACCTTGGCAAGAAAAAGACTAATAAACGTAGTGTGAAATCTCTAAATATTAAAATGTCAAGTAAATGTTTTTTGCTATACGCATTAAGATATAAAATTAAAGTTAAAATTAGTTTTCCCAAAAAAACATTTACTTGACATTTTAATATTTAGAGATTTCACTACGTTTATTAGTCTTTTTCTTGCCAAGGTATTCACTTTTGAAAAAAGTTTTTTTGGGAGATTCCACATCTTTTACAAAGCATATCCTCCTTGCTATTGCACTTCATGAAATCTTGATCTATTCGATAGACAATAAGCTACTATTGCTTTAGACATTGATCGCATCGCGCATATAATCGTATAGCATTATTATATACATATAATCGCGTGTGTCGCCGAGTAGCAGACGAATGTCGGTAGAGTAGATAAACTACTTTAACCACTGGTGTATAATACCTAACCTCACCGGAAGTCACGTGACCGGAGGAGACGAAAAAATCGGGAGAGGATGGAAACTCTGAACGTAAAGAAATATACCGAGCAAATTTTCAACTTGCAATATTAAGTTAATAACTTAATATTTTTGGATAAATCTTTTTAATCATGCGAAAAATTAGGTTAATATATTCAAGTAGATACCAACAGATTGATCATACGTGCAATAGTAATGATTTAAATGCTCTCGAGATTTTTTTAAGTTTAAGAAAACCCAATTTCAAAGTATATAGGATTGCGCCGTCGACAAATCGTACTTCGTACTTTTTCTTGCCAGCGCGGCGCTGTCGCGTCCCTTGATAAGGCTGATTCGGATCGGATTCGCATTAGCCGATGTATCAGCGTTCCAAAGCCGAACTTCCCATGACAGTGTAGTAGTGACGGAAAAAAAACTTCCTCTCGCTAACTAGAAAATGTACGCGTAATCCAATGCTTCCTCTATCACAGCTTTTTCGCCTAATAGTCAAATGAAATTTAATTAGGTCAGAGCCATGCATTCTTGCGCAGCTAATGGAAAAGAGAGAAAATTCGTTTTTACAGGGGGAAAATGGCAGTATGGCGCGCAGGGGACACAAAGGACGAGCTTAACAGGGGAGAGGCACATGTTGTGCATCGATTACGACGGAGTTTTATGGCGCGCGCTACATTTCCATCGATAAAATTCAGAGCGCGCGCCAGTCCGTTTCGTTCGACAAATATATTTCACAGACGATTGCATGACATTCCGTCGATCTTCCTCGTCTCTCGATGACACGCGTAGGCGTGTTTCCTACTGGCTGAGCTGCTGCCGCGTCTCTTCGTCGACTATATAAACGCACACGACGACTATTAATCACACGGGCAACAGGCAAGCTGTTGCGGCGGATTAAAATTATACGTATACATTACGCACGAGAGAAAAGAACTGAATTCGATCGAGCGTAATTTTACTCTTTAAAGGCCTCGTGATATTATACCGGAGCTGCATTCACAAAGTTCGTACAACGCAATTTTTATATAATATCTTCGGATACGCGCGTGCTGAATAAAGGCTCTTATACGCGGAATATTCGCTGGCGTGCAAGCACTCGACGCGAAATTCATATATTATTTAACTCGTGTTTTCGGCTAGGTATTTTTGGCGAATTTCCATTCATTACGCGGCGCGTAAAACTTTTGCAACACAACGCACCGCGCACGGTATGCTATGAATTTTCGCAATACTTTGCCTTGTCGGCTACAGGCTCGCTAAACAATTTTCCAACAATGCAAATACATGCAAAACTGCGTACCGCCTCTCCCCATACACGGTTCACCGCGGTAATGATAAAGGCTCCTGCTGCTGCTGCTATATCCCGTTATCTCGTGTTCCTATCGTTTCAACAAAAAAGAGAAAAGTCTTTTTGAACATTGCACCGCCGTGTTCGTTCCTCGTTAATACGCAGGAGAGTAGGCAGGAGCTTCGCACGAAATGAAGCTTTAAAAACCCTTCCCGAGTCTGTGAAAAGTCGTGCAGCCTCGAAAAAGCGGAGTAACGCGATCCCTAACTCGCAATTTTCGCGCCAATTTCCTCCCCCAGCGGCGCATCCCCACGTCGTCATATCGAATCTTCGCTCCCTACACGCTACGCAGCCCACTTCAATTCGGGCGTAAACGTCGATTATCCTAACGCTTCAAGCTCCTTCCCTTTCCGGAAACAAAAGCCCCGCCGTCAGTCAGGCTCGCACGCATCGCGAACCCTACACTATATACGCGTATGTGTGTGAAGGTGCGCTCGGGGCACGGTATAGATACACACAGAGCGAGGTAAAGGCATCAGCCGATCCTCGTGAAATTATTCATTCGCGCGCAGGGACACACGCCGGAGCCCAGCATCAAACTTGCAGGATCGCGCGAGACGGTCCTTCGGATGGGGCCGTCGCTCTCTGTCAGGCTCTCTCTCTCTCTCTCTCTCTCTCTTTCTCTCTCGTAAAACTGCGCGTGTCTACCTATATATACACGTACGTATACGCGCAGACAGTAAAAGTCCAAGGGTCGCGAGGGCTCCTTCTTATACCCACCGCACGCGAGTGTAGCCGGCAAATTCAGCGGCGCCAGTAACAGCGACAAAAGCTGCCCCGCTCTAGGGTATTATTGCACTGTAAAGTGCCGGCTAGCTGCAGCTCTCGGCTTTAAGCGACCAAATTTACGCAACTGTCGAGGCCATTGCTGTTGCTGCTGCTACTGCTGCTATACTCTCGGCAGTGTGTGCGTGGCTGCCTGTATGTTTGCCCCCTGTGTTTGTTCTCCTCTCGGGCTCCAGTTCTGCTTGGATGTGTTTACGCGGGAATTAAAGAGCGTGTTTTGGAAAGGTAGCGAAACAGTCGCGTGTAACGGTATTTAGAGGATAAAGCACGGGCAAACGTGTCAGTCTGTGCAGCGATTACTTTTTTTGTGAAATCTTGAACTTTTGCGCTAGTGCAGTAAATGGAAGCTCGGTGTTTTCTGGATGACCTTGATTTCGAAGTGACTCTAGTATTTTTTGCAGTTTCAGACGATTAAAAATTTATTTGCATTAACCATAGTATTCCAGTTTTTTTAGACGTGCGATATCTTTTATTCATGGTAACCTTCATTTAAAAAATTTTCTAAAACTTTTACTCAGAGCCCAATCGATATTTTAAACAACGCTAATTTTTAACTTATTTTGAGAATTTCATTGTACAGAAACTACGACAGAACTTTAGTGTCGTTGGGTCAGCTGCCCAATACGGATTCAATAATGCGTTGTTGATAAAATAATCGTATTAAAAATGTTCCTTCCATTGCGAATTTTAGCAGTGGCTGTAGTTGTGAAAAGTAGTTTATTCAACAAAGTAAAAATATTTAAATTCGGGTCAGTTATAGATCGCCTTTTTTATCAAATAAACCCACATCGAACAACGATTCTCATAAATTCAATAGATACGAATATAAGGGAATTGAATCATTTTTTCCAAAAAGTGAACAATCACGGTGCTACGATTGCGTCTGATGCGATGCATGTCAAGATTAACGATGATGGCAAATTATCAGGGATATACATAATTCTTGAAAATTTACAAAATGCAAAACGAAACACTTCGCAGGCCCAAAATATTTTGAATGGAATTGTCGATATATCTCCAGTACAACCAAGACCAAAGTGTTTGTTAATATTATTTGGAGGATTGGGTTCAGAACAAAATTATATAAAAACTGTGTTGCAGTATGCATGGTTATTAAAATTTTTGGACTTTACAATACTCATAGAAGGTACTGCTGACGAGATCATATTTTTCAATTACAATCCGTTCTCAAAATCTATAAATACCGGACACGTTACATCTGAAGTTGACATTTTTCCCGACAAAAATAACGATGTAATGGGATATAAGCTAAGAATAATGGCATTTGATGTGCCACCCCTTATAGTCGTTAAAACTGAGAATGGAAGGATAAAGGTTAGTGGAACTAGTTCCTTTTATTTGGTGACTGTAGCCAAAAAGTTGAACTTTCAATTGCAGTTTCTCAACAAGTCAACCTCTAATATTAACGACATCGTAAGCAAACTATTCTACAATTTAGAAAATAATGAAATAAGTATGTCAACTACTGTTTGTTTAATGGGCACATTCTTGTATGGAAAACAATGTGTTGTAGGCAGACCTCTAACACAGAGCAAAAAAGTTTTTATAGTCCCTGTGAGGCAAACGTATAAGATATATTTTTCCAGAGATTTTCTAATAACTATAATCAGTTTTCCCATATTTTTAGTATTATTTACTGCTTTAAGCCAATTACTACATTTTTCACCAAGTCATTGGAGTGTTATGCAAATATATCAATTGCTTTTAGGAATGACGATCTCGCAGCCCCGCGAAAATGCTGAAAGAGCAATTTTTTTTGTGATAATTCTACTATCTTTGAAATATTCTGCTGTATTATTTTCAAAGTTTGCAGATATACGATTTATGCATGGCGAAGAAAATTTTAATAGCGTCGATGATTTAGTACAGTCTGGAATGACATTGTACAGGTTCGAAGTGAATCATTACAAAGATTTGACGTTGGAAAAGCTTTTTGCAAACAGTATACCGTCAGATAATATGGCGGAGTGCGTGAGCAAAGTCATATCAACTAAAAATGCAATTTGTCCATTGCCAGAAACTATAGCAAAACATTTTGTAGAAGAATCTCTAGGAGCTGATAAAACACGTAAAATGAAAGTTGACGGACCATCGTTCAACGAGGAAGGTGCTGCCTTTGCCTACGAGAAGGCCTCTCCATTTGCAGTGAAAATTGAAAAAGTCTTACAACGTCTTGTGGAATCGGGACTTTCGAATTGGTGGAGAAAAATCAAGAAAACAACTGATTCATCGATCAGCCTATCCGTGAGCAATACTACTGACGTAGTCGTTGATATATATCCTTTAGTCGTACCTTTAGGCATTGGATGTTCTGTAGCAACCATAGTTTTTATCAGCGAAATGACGATTGCTTGCTTTAAGTTCTACCTACATTGAAACATCTCACGATTTTGTTTCAACACGTGTGTATCAATAAAGTTCTGCTATTAAGAATACAATATTGCATGGCATTTCTCTTATTCTCTACACGCGATTCCGTTCCCAATTTTCAACTCCCTCGCGCAGCTTCGCTCAATTCAATATTCTCCTTCCCCCACACAGGCAGACTGCTTATACAGTCGAACGTCTCGATTGAGCGACGAAACGATCAAAGTCGCAGAGGACTACATTGAGGAAATCCCTCCGAGAAAAAGCTCCTCGGAGAAACGCGCGGCTCGAAAAAACTAGACTCAGGCTTGAAACAATGAAGGGAGGAAAATTCTCAAGCCGCATAAGGCCGTGCCGACCTCCTTGGCTGCGAGCAACAGGAAAGCGGCAAACGTCTCGTGAAAATGTCCCTTCTGAGCACGCTGGAAAAATATGGCGCAAACGTCTGGCTCTCATTGTCACGCGCGTGCTGCAACGTCCGAATGCAAGGCGAGAGTATATGCTGGATGTATAGAGGTGGAATTTTATGCTCGGCGAGCGACACCTCGCTGTAGATGTGTATAGTCACCACGTGTGCGCAGAAAGCAGACCGACTCCGGCTTCATATGTATTCTCCGCGTATCTTTTCCTTCTCCGCGGACGCGTGACACCTGAGAGGAAAAAGAGCCGCGCGTGATTCATAAAATAAGGCTCGGGAATAAAAGGTCACGCGAGCGTGTATTCCATCTTGCCGAGAGCGAACGCATTTCGTCAACGCATCAATGTATATGCTTCTCCGTATAAAACAGGTGGCGGCGCTGTCGCGACTAATGCGCTACAGTTACTCAGCGGAGACATCCGCGCATCGGCTGGAAAAAATTGCTCCGTTATAATAATGTATATAGTCCTCTACTTCGCCGAGTAACTATTGTTGCGAGGAAGGAACGAGAGAGCGACAGCGGTAATAATAAGCAGACGTGCAATCGCGCTAAAGCAGAGAGGGCAGGAAGTGGGAATCCTTGTTTTCGTTCTTTCCCGCGGGATTAAAAACATTATTAAAGGGAAAAAGTTTTCTTTTAGCTATATGGACTACTTCCTCGTGCAGGCGTCGTTTCCTCCCTCTCTCTCGCGCGCGCTCGTTTTGTTTACAAGCTTTTTCAAAAGAAGAGCGAAGAATGGATGTCATGTATAACTCAACAGAAAAGCTCTCCTCTTTGTTTTCCGGAGGAAAGGGAGGGGAGGCTCCGCAGGAGAGAAAGAGAGAGAGAGAGAGAGAGAGAGAGAGAGACATAGTATCTGACTCTCGGTTTACTTTATTCGTTTTCGGAGGAGTGTACGGGCTGCCGCTGCTGGAGGCGGAAAAAGCGGGTCGAGCGGAAAGTAATATCGGCGTAGTGTATAGTCACCGCCGCCGCGCGTCCTTGCAACAAAAAAGCTCGACGAGCGAGAGAGAGAGAGACGGCAGTGCACACAAAGAGGTTTCTCTATGAACTTTCGTTTTTATCGATGATTGAGCGCGGAAGAAAGCAAGGAAGAAGAGCAAAGAGGAGTAGATACGAGGAGAGCACTTTGTGCGTTATATTTTATTCCGAGAACCAGGATCGCGTATAATACCTGTATATATTATATATATGCTGACGAGCATGATGAGAAGTTATATTAGGCTAAGAGATTTTTTTCTTCATAAAAACTGAGTTTCTGAGCATACTTATATATTCCGCTCGGGTAGGTATATGCAGCGGAAGAACAATGACAAATTTCGCAGCACTTCTTGAAACAATTTTACAAAACGCATCGGACCGCGAGCGAGAGCGTCGCGGTCTACAGTACCGGGCGGTAGAGCAGTTTTGCCGGCGTAAAAACATTGCAAGATTTATGGACAGCTCTGGCAAACTCTTTTCGCGAAAATTCAATTTTTCTCTCGCGGCGCAAGGGAAGTCAAGCAACCCGTGATCTCGACGCATTAATCCTCCCGCGCGCTCTTCCGCCGTCCCGTGCACGCATGCCTGCAGTTCCTCAACTCCGCATACACAAGTGATCGCGCTATATTTTTATTTACGTCCTTTTGTTTCATAAACGGCGCACCTGAAAATTGCAACGAGAATTCGAAAAAAAGAACAAGGGCCATTCGAGCAAACGGTATACACATATAGCTACTGGAAGTTATACGGGGCAAAGCGCATTCGCTTATTCAATGAGTTATGAGCGTCGAGCCTGCCGGCGCGCTCCTCGCTGGCATCTATATCGGCTGCGGGGAATTCTGATTTGCAAGGGAAAGAAATAGCGGCGGGGCCCCGCGAAAAGTTTGCAGCGACGCCGGCGCGCGCCTCGTCGAGTTTCGAGCGCGCGCCACCCTTGCGATTCGCGGCCGCTGCTGCTGCAGAGAGAAAACTACTCGTTTATTTACGAGGCCTGAAAGATGCGCCAAGGCGCCGTAAACTCGACAAACGATGTTTCTTCCGAAGCCGGAATGCGAAACGATGATACCACTACTGCTGCGGCTACGCCGGAATGGCGCGGTCGTCCGTATACAGGCGGTGTAGTAGCTCTAGTTGCGCGCGGAGAATTAATTGATGTATGTTTATAGGGACGTAAATCGTGAGGAAGGAGGGTATTCAGAAAAAGTTACGATAACCAATTCGCAAAAGCCACTATTCTGCCACCAGAATAGTCCTCGTTGGCCAGCAATTCAGCCCAAATGGATAATCTCTGGGTGTAGCGCGTGTTAAATGGAAATTCGAACGCGACGGCGGTAAACAAGAGTAAAAAGCACTACACTGCAGTGTTATAGCAGTGCAGCCAGTGCAGGGAAAACTGGCCCAGCTATGTGTGCACAGTAGGGTTACGAGCACGAGAGAGGCATACTTATGTTCCGCCGGTCAGTCAATGCGGCCGAGGCAATCTATCAGCGTTGTCAAAGTGGCAAACGCAGCCCAGCAGAGAGAGAGAGAGAGAGCGAGCGACTACTATTCCCACGGGCTTATCGCTAAAGCGTGAACATCCAACGAGATTATCGGGGATTCAGACGAACGTCCAGGAGCGCGAGGGCGCGATCGTCAATCTAAATCGAAACTGAAATCGAAACAGAATCTCGATGGGAGAGCCTTAGCCGGGGGGTCTAAGCGACTATAATCAATTAAATCTTCTCCTCGCGACGACGACGACGACAACGCCACGCTGACGAGGAAGATATTCTTTGGAATTCGGCACCTACTACTGCGAGTGTCTTATACGTGGTATCTAATTTTTGTATGTAGAAACGCTCGTCATTTTCTAAGGCTGAGTGAATTAGACCAAAGAGGAGGAATGAGTTTTGGATTTGCCTAAGCTTTCTCCCCACCACTCGAACTTTCCGGTTCGTCAACAGACTCTGACCAGCGACGATAGGTGTCGTAAGGTCACTTTTGAGATTCCCTAATCGTTATTGGCTCGCAGCCTGCATATCTAGAGGTATGTCACCCATGCCGAAGCTGCCTTTCTTGGGCCGAATTAAACTTGCAATTAACAATCATCTTGAATCGATGTTTGCTACAGTGGCACATCCGGTCAAGTTCAATATCCAATTTTATTCAGTTCTTCTATTTCAGTATAGAATTCGCGAGAGCATATCGGATGGGAGAAAAAAAGCCAAAAACTAAATAGAGGTCTAGAACTGCGCGAGAACCGAATGTAAATGGCATACGAGCTGGCTCTCAAAGCCGCTTGGCAGCCTTTGAGCTTGAAAAAACACGGCGCGCAATCGAAACGCGAAGTCGGAATAACTGAAAGTAAAAGAAGAGCGAGCTGCAGCTCCGCCTTTGGCTTTGGCTCTTCCCAAATCGATGCCGCAAGCCGCAAGAGCCCCGCCGGAAAGGCAATGCCGGATAGAGAGGGAGAGCGGGAGAGAGCGAGAGAGAGAAAGACGAGAAGCGGATGCATAAAGACGACGAGGGGAGAATACCTCGGCAGTGCGCCATTACATTTCCGACTAATTGCGCATTCGGATGCGCCTAACGACGCGAGCTCGCTCTCTCTCTCTCTCTCTCTCTCTCTCTCTCTCGCTCTCTGTATGCACAAATGGCGAGAAGTCGTATCGTGTATATAGATCGTCAGCAGCGGCTGATTGCGTTCGCGGGAAAGAATCGCGAGGCAGCTGCATCAGCCCGGCTAAGATTTAATTCCGGTGTACGCTATATGTGCGAGGCTTGGCTGCGCGCAGCATTATTGGACGGCGCGAAATTGAGCGTGTTCCGCAGACGGGCCAACGCGATTTGCATCGGAACTGGGAACACGTGAGATGATCTCGACTGTGAGAAATTCTGGAATTTCTTGCCTGGAAAATCTCGGGATTACGATTACCTATACGGATTCACGCGGCAGACGATATCGATTGAGCTGAGGGGCTTGGCTTTTTTTTCTTTTTCAAAAGTGACGTAACCCCTTATACGGGCCGGTGGTGGATTTAGTTTCATGCGGCGAGGGATAGGCGGCGCATTAGCGTTTTTCTGATTTCCATCATCAGAATCTGCGAATACAGGGCACATATATAGCACTGTGCGTATACCCATGCTAATCCTGCGTTCTAGACCGTCGAGTCACTCATGCTATAACTGTTTCAATTCCATCTAAAATAACTCGTTAAAATTTCAAGTAAAACTCTCTCCTGCGACCATAAGGAACCCTGTCAGATAGAACAAAGCGAGTTCTTTCATCACGCGACGCGATGTCCGCAGTTTTGGGAAAACATCTTGGATTATATAGAGGCCAAGCAGGCAAGAGATATCGTTAGAGAAGTTAGGCTACAGAATGGGCGAATGCAGTTTGCCGACAGTTCTCCCCGCGGGCGCCAACTGCCGGTATACGAGACTCTAGCTCATTGTTGTTCCTCGACGATATACTTTGTATTCCTGAGAGGCAGAGCAGCAGCAGCAGCAGAGGCTCTCGTTATCTGCTGCCAGAGCTGACTAAGACGCCTCTTTCGCGCGCGAGTTATAGAGCAGAGGAGAGAAAGAAGAATAGGGATGACCGTCGCCGATATGGGTGTACAGGGTCCCATCTAATTCCGCGCGTCTGCATCGTCCTCTCGCGCTATGCGCTACGTGACTCTCGAAGCTTTGCTGACCTCGTCGAGAAAAAAGGACCGCGGCTCTATATAGAGCTACACGCACGGATCTCCGATAAATTAGCCCTGCTCGCTTATACGTAAGGGTAATACGCGGAATCAGCTGGGAACGATTTGAAGCCGTTTAAAATTCACGGAAGCGCGATATTATCTCAGGAGTGGGTGGGGCAATTAAATTAGCCGGCTATTGAAATTGAATTATTTCGCGAGGCTGCAAAGTACAGTCTCTGAGCGTCGCGCTGCATACAAAGCGCCTCGTATAATACGTACAAGCTCTGCGCGTCCATATATACATATACAGCATCGACATTCGCGTTAATTAGATAGTCGGCGTGCGGGGCTGCGATAATTACGGCTCGCTCGCGTGCTGCTGTACAATTAAATCGCGCCTGTGTGGGTGGGTGGATTATTCATCTCTTTTCTGCACTGATTAGCGTGTGGCCGATCTGAATACGATAATATAAGCGATTTCTTCACGACGTCATCGGTGCAAGCCTCGGCGCTTAGATATACCTATAACTGTATTACTGCCGGTCGTTCGGCTGGATTAATGGATCAGGCTAATCTTCGAACACGGCCCGATAAGTCCGCGGGATCTCATTGATTTTTTGTCGACGTTGAGCATCTCGAATCCGACTATCGTTAATGACGATATTCCCGCTTATGTAAACCTCGAGTTCTCGAGCAGGACGGCTGTATCTAGATGCCACTGCGTTCTGCACCTATCTCGCGACCAGCTCCCCGCTCGGACAGTTCAATTACCGTGAGCAAACTGAGGGACGCGCCGCAGCGTTCCTTTATTGCAGATTAAGTCAGTCGTCTCTCTGGCTGGTCTATCTCGGCTCATTTCAATCGTAAATCTCTCTCTATCTTTCTCTCGCGGTTTCGAATCCACCAGTCGAGCGTGTGCTTTCTTTGTGCATTTTGCCATTTTCCAGTTACCTCGCATACACTCGTACACAGCGGGAACATTAGGTATCTTTATCGTATACGGCGGTTGTACACATTCTGAAAATATCGCGCGGCAGCTAATCGTTAATCACCGAGCTTGCGAGCGCGAGGAAATTACATTTTCGTGCAGCTGTTTTTTAACCGCTTCCTCCTTTTCTTCCACGATTTTCTCTCCCGCGGAGCGGGCCGCGCGCGCATATTAATCTTGTAGGATTTTGAATTCCCGGCGGCGAGTTTTATTGCCGCGAGCGAGCGCGCGGAAACCGTATCAATCATCGGAGAGACGCGCCGCGCGAGCGTTAACGAGCGCGCGCGGGGATAGCTATAGATACGTGTGCCTACGTAGTTAGCCATTCGGACTTTGGATCCTCTTCCGCGTTTTTTCTTCCTTTTCTTTCATCCGAAAAGGGAGAAAGAGATAGAGGGCTGAATCGTTTGGTTCTCAAAGTGCCTTCGGAGTAAAAAGCTCCGGAATATTGCATGACGTACGCGTCGTAAATATACGGAGCGAAGCTAGACACTGTGTAGATGTATATTCGACTGCACGCATGTATAGCGGGGGAGGAAGAGAGCTGAGGGCGAGGTATAAGGGTTTTGTATGCAAAGTATACTCTACCCGGAATTCATCGCGGGAGAGAACGGTTATGTAAATTTCGAAATTCTCCGCGAGCCAAAATCCTATCCACTTCTCTCCCCTGTGCTCGCGTTGGCTTCAGATTAATGCCCCCCGACGATTCGCCTACGGGCGCAAAGAGAAGCCCTATATACTTGCAGCGGCGGCGGCGGCCAAGAAATAGTGCGAATAATCTCTTTTCCTCGCGCTGCAGCCGCGCGTAATTCCAAAGATTACGGGTCGATTCGTTTGCGAGTTTATCTTCGTAAGGGGGCTCAAAGGCTGAATCGGTTTATAAGGGGCTGCATCCGTGATTAACGCTGAGAGCTAGTTTTCGGATTTTTCTCTCGCCGATCTATTTTTCGTTTAATTCGAGCATCAAAAGCAATTGGAGGAGGGAGAAAGGGACGAGGCTCTCGTCAAAAGAGCTTTAGAGGGTCTGTGCATCGAGAGACGTATAGTCTATGGAAGTTTGCAAAGTTGTATAATTTCCAAGCCAAGACTCGCTCTCCTCGAGAACTCCTTGGCAGAGACAGCACTCGTTGTCGCGTCGCCAGCGTCACAAAGGGATGTCTGGCGTCGGCAAGTGTTCCGAACGAATTTCCTCGGCAAAGCCTCGCGCGAAGCGTATGTATACCTATGGATGGCCAACTTTGGCGACAATAATCAGAGCCAAGCGTCGAGCTGCGAGAAAACTCGCTAATTGCATCAACTCCGCGGCGTCTTCGCTGGAGATCGACGACACTGATATCGCTGTATGCATACCTGTGAGAATATCGGGCTGTCAATGAAAAACACATATACTGCCACTGCGTAAATGTAACATTTATTTTTGGCATGATTTCTGACAATAGATATACACGGATTAATAAGTTTAAATACAAAAATGAATTGACTGTATTGACAGGACTGTGTAGTGAAAATACATCAAAGCCTTCTCTCTCGCCTCTATCCTCCTTCCTTTCGCGCAGACGCTCTCTCTCTCTCTCTCTCTCTCTCTCTTTCTCTCTTTCTCTCGTTTTCTTATATTATAGGTACACCTTGTATTATACTCTCTCTGCGCTCATTTTTCTCGGCCGTCACGTACACATCACCGCCTCTGCGCTTTCACCTCGTCTTGCGAGGGCGTCCGAAAATTTTAATGCTTTTTTCCCTCGAACACGCAGGGGCAAGGCAGAGAGAAAAAAGGAATCAAAAGAATCAGAGTGTGATCGATGACGACCGGCGACATGTCGGCGCTGACTCGTATAAAAGTCGAGCCGAAGACATGCAATGGAAATTAGCCCTCGTGGAAACGAGGGGAAACACTTAGGAAGTAGAGAGACGTATGTTTCGTTTGAGAGAATACCGCGATCCTTTGTTCTTTTCACTTGCCCCCGTTTTTTTCATACTTCGGACACCCTGCGCGCTTTATCGCATCTATTATCATACATATACATATTTCATTTTTTTGTTGTTGTTGTTCTATGTGATACGAAGCTTTTATCGTCTCTATCTTTATCGAGACGCACACTTGATTCTTTCGCTATTATTCTATTTACGCATGGCGAAGCGTTCGTACGTGCTTATAACGATTATTTACAGTTTTGATTGAAAGTATATAACACACGAGCGATATACATATACTTCTCGCATCATTCCTTAATCGCTATCACAAATTTATACCGAAAAAAAAAAGAGAAAACAAAAACGAAAAAATCGCCTCTATCACAATTGCGAATGTACATCCTTTTAGTCCTACAAAGCAAAGATCCGTGCTGCAAGTTTGTCTTCGGTGAAATCTTTGGAACTTTTCGAAAATTATCAGCGTACAACAAACGGAACTTTCGTCTCTTCGCGAAAGAAGCTTTTTTCTCACTCCGCACATGCATATACACACGTATACTATACATCTTGAAATATTTGGCACGAGAATATCGGGACGCAGGTGCGCAATACCAACGCGATCGCTGAAAAAAGGAAAAAGACCCGTGAAAACAAGCGTCGCCCTTTAAAACTCTTACAATACATCGTTCGCCTCGCTGCAGCGATACACGTGTATGCAACGCATTTTCATGGGGCGTCGGTGACGTTCGTTATCTTGAAATAATGCGTATTCGCAACGCTGCTATATTGTTGGTAAAATAAAAAAAAGGCTTCGCGGAGTTTCCCTCGATGCGACTGATCATCGATCGGTGTGTGTGTGTGTGTGGAGGAGATGAAAATATAAGAAAAAGGAAGCCACATCTCTCTTCCGGGATAACGAGGCACACGCCAACGTCCGCTTCATTACTAATACAGCTTATCGCTCGCAAGCAGCGCTTAATACGTTATTTATGTATAAGCCTATGTATAGCGTATATAAATTATGGAATCGTGAATATACCTATGAGATACGCGTAGTGTGTTTCGAATACAATACGAACCGTACTGATTAGTAAGGATCACAGCCATAGCTTTGAATACGAAATTCCCGTTCGTATTTTTTTAAGACCTGTTCACAATTATATAACGTTGATATATATTATATACGTAGCAGTACACGACTAATGATAAGACTCGGCTGTTCGCCGTTTTCGCCATCACCGATTCAATAAACCCTAATTTTAGTCATCTATTTATACCCTACATTTTTTCTAATCTGTCAGCTATAAACACCGATTTTTTGACACTGTTACAGAGCTTCTCGGCGGAGAGAGAACCGACGATCGCTCTCCATCGGAAAAGTGCAGCCCTCGATCCTCTCTCGCGCCAAAAATCGTCCTCGAGCCCAGACTATTTATACAACGAAGAGAAAAATCTAGTCGTACACAGAGAGACGAACTTGAAATCAATTAAACAAAAGGGGAGAGAATACTCAGACAACTCAATGGCTTTTGATTCGCGCGGACGGAGATAAATTTGAATGAATCTGAATGCGTAATTCCGAACGCCGCGCCGCGAACTGTTTGCATAATCGATAATACCACGGCAGCGGCGAGGGGCAGAGATGTTTTCTTCGATCATTATTCGTGACAGAGGAGAGAAAAGCCGAGTAGGAGAAAAAGTTCTGTGGCTCGAGGACGAACGACGACAACATCGATTCTACGCTGTATACTACTATATACGATCTACGATCTATATACGCGCCGTCGAGAAGTCACACACCCACACGCACGAGCCGATGGTAAAAAGTCGAGAGGTCCGCGCGGGGGCGCGGAATCGAGGAGAAAAGAGAAATAAAAAGGAAGAAGAACGAGTGATCGATCAAGATCCGCTGTAAATGCGCCCGCTCTGACGAGGGTGTATAGCGTGGGGGAGAGCCACGAGGACGTTGTCTGCTGTCCGACTCCTCCTCGTCTGCGTATATATTATCCACGGGAACGATATCTTTATTATTTTCTCTCTCTCGATATTACATAGATTGTTTTGCCGCTTGGCGCGCGGGTCAGCTGGAAAAATTTATGGCCGCCTGTTTGTCCCCCTCCCAGGGCCAGAGCTTTCGCTGATATAGCGTGTGCGTGCAAGTGTGTGCCTTCGACGGAGCGCGTTTTGTTCGCTACAGAGTATAGTTATGTATTATACGTATACGAAAAAGTGACTAGAGACCCGCGTGCAGCCGACGAAGATAGTGACGTTGTTTGTTTTGCCCGGTTCTGCCTTTGAGAAACTCGAAGAAAGCGTGCATCGTTCATGGGTCTAAGCTACGGCTAAGTAGTTAGGAGGGACCGTGATATCGGACGTTACTTTGACTTAAATCATCCTAGGTCGAGATAGCTAAGCTACGAGTCGAAAAGTGAGGACACAGAGACACGCTACTAGAGAGTGAGAGACTACTTACTTTTTCTCTCTCTCTCTCTCTCTCTCTCTCCTTCTCTCTCTAATGTTATGCGCTAAAGCTGAGGATTATTTAGTTAAGAAGCGCTAGACTTTCCGGCTGGAGGCGAGAAAAGTTTTCTCGCACTCATTCTACACAAAGCTGCTAAGCTACATAGGCTGCGAAGCTTGGGAAATGAAAGCGCGAGAGCTATTGTGTATAATATACGAGAAACGCGTGGATCGATTAGTTATAAATTTTGATCGCTAAGCTTTGCTGGATTTCACTGATTTTGGCACATCGAGCGCTACAGCTGCTGCTAACGCTACGCACTAGTCTTGATACTCAATAATATATCAACTATATCGCTAAGCTAGTATGTAACGACTAGGGATGGAAATTTTCTGGACTAGAAGCGCCTTCTACTATACTGCGTCTATAACATCGACACTATGTAAGCTCTCTTTCTCCGTGCTAAGGGATAGAACAATTTGCTTTTCTACATATATAGACGTATGCCGATTCTTTCTAATCCGACAATCAGCGACAGAGCCGAGTCGAGATTATTCCGAAGAAGAGCACCGGACACAGCTCGTTGATTCTCGGAGCGAAGAATTTATGCGCAATTTTTCTCCTTGTTTTAACCCTGTTATCGTGCCAGCCCACTCGCACAAAAAATAGATCGAGTCCAACTTTCCTTAAACACTATATATAATATATAGATGTAATGCTTTCTTCTATACCCATATATATATATATCTAGATTTTGATAAACCTTTTGTTACTTATCGTTATATTTATTATCCGTTTATTCATTTTCGCGCGCGATACATACTTTTTTTCTCTATATAAGAGTATACGACGCCTCTTACACAGGGAAGGATCCATGTATCTTTATTTTTATCTTTCGCATTAACAACTACGGATAGAACAGCGTCGATGTGTCGCGAAGCGGAGAAAAAGCGGCGCGAGACTTTTATACGGTGAAATACCGAGACAGACTTTTTTCTTTTGCTTATCGTTACCTGCATATTTGAATATCGTTTGATTAGGTCATAATGTTCTCTCTGGCAGTCACAACCAGCCGACTTTGATTCAACGATGATTGCCGTGATTCCCTCTCACGCGAAAGTATATAAACGTTATAGCGAAAGTTTGTGTTTCCAAACAGTCGATCTCCGCGTGTGTTTATTCTATACGTGAAACGCGCGCTTTTCAGTTCCACGAATATAATGAAATGTATTTTCGATCCCGAATAAACGTAAACAAGAGTTGATGAATTTGTTCTACCTCGAAACTGATGCGTGCGCTTAATTTTTAACCGTATAAACAAACGTATTTACAAGTAGTGCAGGTGAACGACGGGAAATAATGATCGTTGTTTTTCCATCGGCCTTTGAAGCGTCAGCAGCGCGCGCGATGTGTGCAACCGAGAAAACAGAGCCGCGCGGGGAAAAGCGGAAAAGTACACAAATATACGCAGTATTATCAGTAGCGTCGTTATCCCTCTCTCTCTCTCTCTCTCTCTCTCTCTCTCTCTCTCTCTCTCTCTCTC
>QLSS01000002.1:404236-414236 GCA_024372645.1 Trichomalopsis sarcophagae
CTCTCTCTCTCTCTCTCTCTCTCTCTCTCTCTCTCTCTCTCTCTCTCGACAACGATCCCAATGAAAAGCAAATGCGCCAGGTTATACGCACAGCATACCAGAGTCAACGTTTGCCGTCGTACGTACTACTCGATAGCAAAAATAAATGTGTCGCGCGCCATATACATAGACACAGATTGCCCTATTCACGTACAGTATATATTATCATCCCGAGCAAGAGGTTCGCGCGTGTATATGCTTACATATTTTCAAATATATTCTATGTTTTATACGACTATACAGTTTATATCATCATATATAATATTTATAATATTTATACGTATGTATCTCGTAGGTAAATTGTGATTAGTTTTTCATTTGAAATAGTAACGACTTTCCCCATATAGCATTAGACGATTATTCAGACGCATCTCGTTATCCTCGGTCGAAAAGTAATCCTGTAATGCGCAAAGACCACGTTGACTGTTGTGCTTGAAGAACTTACGAGCTAATACTTTGGTAAAGATCCGATACGACTTTCGCTTGTCACCGATGATAGCTCCGTCGTTCGCTGCTACATACTGCTAATACATAGCTGTTGGACATCGAGTTCCCCAAGTCTATTTTGAATTTGTGCTTGTATCGAAAAATAAAAACAAACGTTGCGTATAAAAAAGTAAATCCGTTGCGCGCGTGTTTGAATTTTGGCACACGACACCTTCAGCTCCTGCGTGACAACGCAGCTTAGTGAATTTTTTGTTTATTCTCGCGCAAATGTGCGAGAGACACTATTTATATTAAACCTATTATGGACGTTTTGCTCTGTCACGGGGTGCCTCCCCCTTTCGAGTGCGACAAAATACCGAGAGAAAAAATTCGCCGTAAATATATAACGCACTACTATACATACACTCTTACGTATACAGCGAACAAATTTCAATATAAGACTCGCGTTTTTACGACAGAAAAATATATATCGCGCCTGCACACCCCCTAGGAATATAAGCATCTTGTGTACAAAATCCGACGTAAAAAAAGTCTCGCGCGAATCCCGCGCACCAGCTGTGCTGCTGCATACCGTCGCAGTCCCAAAAGCGCAACCGATGCATAGGTGTTCGGAACGTATATATATATATATATATATATATATATATATTAGCCCAACACGTCTTCTTTGATCCGACGAACGTACGTGAGAGGCATATACAACGGATGAGAAAAAGTTCGATCGAGGCACCCCCTGTGCTCCAAGACTACGCGAAGAGCTGGTAGTCTCCGGACTCGGACAGCGTGGGTGTGGACGGGCACTAGGTGGGGTTCGGATCCTCGTAGGCCTTCTCGTAATCTCGTCTGCGTATCACCGCGAAGTGCGTCATCTGGAAGGTGTTGGTCTTCTTGCAGCCGCGTTCCAGGGTACCGGTCATGCTGTAGCCCATATTGAAGTCGCTCGACGAGACGTTGGACGTCAGGTACAGCTGCGGGTGTAGGTGGTGATCCAAGAGGCCAAGAACAGAAAGGATATATTCATGTTCTTTCGCGCGGTCTTACCACACATTGACTCGTTCCACTTAGCGCATGCTGTGAGAGATACATCTTGCACATAACACTGGTGTATACAGGAAAAAATTCTACGTGCTAAATCACTGCGCAGGCACGTCAAAGCACAAAAAAAGGAGCTATAACACAGAGTGACACTGGTAGCT
This sequence comes from Trichomalopsis sarcophagae, assembly GCA_024372645.1. Classification (NCBI taxonomy): domain Eukaryota; kingdom Metazoa; phylum Arthropoda; class Insecta; order Hymenoptera; family Pteromalidae; genus Trichomalopsis; species Trichomalopsis sarcophagae. Next base: position 405,919 of record QLSS01000002.1, read on the forward strand.
GTCGCGGAGCGGTGCAAATCATGCAAAAAAATCCTCGCCGTGGCTTGAAAAAGCAGTGCTGGGAAACGAGAAGAATCTCTCTCGCTGGGAATTCGATGACGCAAGCGGGTGCGAGAAAAAAAACTGCCAGGCTCTCTGCTCACACTATATAATATACTCGGGCTTTCTGGCACTGACTTCTCTCTCTTCTCGCGGTCCAATTAACGCTCGTCGCGTGACTTGGCCTTTTTATTTCCCGGCTCTTAGAAATGAGCGCCGCTGCAAAATACATCAAATACACTCTCTCGTCGTCGCGCGGGTCTGCGGACTAGGCATGTTTATTTCAACGCGGGCGCATAGCGGAGGAGACCGAACTCAATATAACAGAGCCGGCAACCACTCTCGAGTCTCGAGCAAATAGAAGAGGAAGAGACGAGGCCGAAGGAACTGTTCGCTCTCTCTGTGGTGCTAGCCACACAGAGACATCATATATAACGCGCGCTGAACGAGCTTTCACCGCAGAGAAGAGAGAGAGAGAGGGCCGAGTGCATCTCCCTGATGTGCAGGCATACGGGAAATAAAAAAGGGAGAACGCGACAGATAGCAGCGGGTCAGCGGAGCACGAGGTTTCTCAAGACAAGCCGCGAGAGTCTTTTCTTTATACCTCGAGTGCAGCGTATTCTCGAACACAGAGGATGGGATTCGCGCGAGATTTAGGGGAACTAATTGAAAGCCGGAGTAGAGGTCGCGTCGAAAGTAGCGGGAGATATGGGCGTGCGCGCAGAATCCCGGTAATTCGCGCTGCAGCGCCGGAATATATACACGTAGGTATAACGTGCCGAAAGCTCGCGGCTCTTAATCTCGCGAAATTCTAATTGCAACGCGCACCTCCCCGACGGAACGCTCGCATATTTTCGCTGCGTTTCGTTGCGCACATAGTCGGAATTAGGAGGGAGAAAACAAAATGACGACACGCTGCAGCCTTTCAGCTAGTAGTAGCTCGCGCTCTCCTGGAGATGGAGGTCAAGCTTTTTCGCCTAGTTAATGCATAAACGTTTTCTGGCCGGTGCGCGGCCCACGAGCTTACAAAAGCTCCGTTTTTCCGGCACAACACACTCGCGCGCGTAACGAGTCGGAAAAAAGGCTACAAGTATAAAGCAAACTCCTATCTACAAAAGAGCACATCAATGAAGACCAAGGGGAAGGGGGTGCGGGGGCTACTGTAGAACGCTCTCTCTCTCTCTCTCTCTCTCTGTACGCCCTGTGCATCTCCGCAAAGCGAAGCAAGAGCCGAGAGTGGGATATATAATAGCGCGCGGAGGGCCAGAGGCTACGCGGGGAAACTCGAGAGGATTGTCCCGGCATATAATCGAGTCTTGCCTGACCCATTAAAGCCGTTATAAGCTCGTCGGCGAGAGCCGAACTTCCGGAGAGCTTGCGCGCATGCACCTCCCGAAGAAAAGGACCGAGTGTAGCTGCACAATGGAGCGCACTGGCTATCGGGACAACTTGTCCAGCCGCGTGCACAATAGCGTTAAAAATAAAAATAAGGTGCGTGTGCGTGTATCATGCAAAAAAGAACACCGAACACACAATGACATAGTAAAGCTCTTACCTTGAAGTCCGCGTCGGTGGTCATCCTTTTGAAGGAGCCTATGATGTAAAGGGTACCCGTGCCCGTGTCGACCATCTTGGCCTGTGTGCTCTGCCTGCAACCAAACGACACACGTTCGCTCTTAGTTCTCATTCATTAGAGCCTGCGCCGCGAGAGAGAGAGAGAGAGAGAGAAAAAAGCTCCTTCTTCTTCTCTCGTCCCTAACGAAGCGATCGTCGTTTCACGCGAGCGAGCAGGGGACGAAACGGATTAGTCCGCACAGTGTCCCTCTTTCTCTCTCGCATAACAAGTGCGCAGGAACTTTATCCCTGCCGCTCACTCGAAAAGTTCGCCGGAAGAGAATCCAAGGCGGGGGAGGAGCAAAGAGCGGCTTCCACAGTTGCTCTCGGCTCACACTTTTGAATTCGAGTCAGCCCGCATTGCTTCCTTTTCGCCGAAGAGAGAGAGAGAGAGAGAGAGAGAGAGAGCTTTCAACTCTTTTCAAAGATTTCTCCCCCTCTTCCCCCCCGTGCGGCCGTAATGCGCTGCAGACGTTTCGCCGGGAAAAAGAAATAATGCGTGTACCCTTTCGGCGAGCAAGGATTCGAAATATATAAAGCAGAGAGCCAATTCTAGAGCTGGGAATTCTCGGAGCCGATGCGCATTTTGAATCCCGCGCCGAAGCTCGCACAAAGGAGGAGCACTTGCGAGAAAAAGAGAGGCATTCCGCTTTCCAGTCGAACGACCGGACTAATAGCGTCCGCTGCATGTACAGTGCGATGCAAGGGGGGACGAGAACGAGTTGAAAGAGCCGGGATTACGCGCTATCGACACCGCACTTATGCTCGATCTTTAAACTTGTGCACGTACGATATAAAAATCTGTCTCTCCCCCGAGCTCGCCCCCGAGCTTGCATACGGATATAAACGAGCCAGCGACTATACAAGCTCCGGCAACGGCGATAGAGCTCGTCAAGTTTTTTCCTACTTCTTTATACTTTCGCGGCTTTCCAGCGCGTATACACACACATACCCAGCGACTCTCTCTTTTGCTCGAGGCAGCTTCTCTTCGCTGCCGTGTATTATATACTGTACGGTCGCTGCGAAAAACTTTCGCGACGTTTTTAATTAAACGGGCAATCCCGCGGGCGAGAGGGAATTAAAGCGCTTTTTCTGCATCGGGCAGAGAGAGAGAGATGATTGCATAAAATGTTTTTCACTGTTTCCAGCAGCGCCGCTTCCGCGGATGCGGTGTAGTCTTTCGATGCTTCACGGGGATAGACTGGCGGCTGTATGATGCTAGGAGATATAACGAGCTGCGCTCGTACACGCGTATGGTTTGTTGAATGTTTTTTCTCGTGGAGCTGACATGTTTTCAATATTAATAGAAGATAAAAACATACGAGAACAGAGACGCGTGTAATCATCCTCCACATCGAGACGAGATTCCTTCGAAACTTGTACAAATGAGAAAGTCGAGCCATACAATGCGGGCTCCTTTGAGGAAGAGGAGTTTACCTTCGCGACACTATATGCACACCCCTCGCCCGTCGTCGGAAAGGAGAGACCCACGCGCGCTCGTCAAGGGAAACAGAGAGGGTGACAATTAGCCGGTTACTGCTATATAAAGCCGCTCTTCTCAAAGTCTTCGCATACCATTATCGGAGCTGGGGGGAGAACTCGCGCGAGCGAGAAAGAGGAAAGTCTAATCAAGTACGTGAGAGGACGAGTTGAAAGCGCGCGCGTGTGTCTTCTCTCTATACACTATACGGGCAAAGGCTTCCGCTGCTGCTGCTGTGTTGCAGCATACGCGGCGAGAACGAAAATGAGGTGCAGGCTTTGTTCCTCTCGCGGAACTTTGCCTCTGCCTCTTCCAAAGCGAGGCGGGCCGAATCGAAAAGTACTTGGCAGGAGTTCTTCGCAGCTTTCATCCGATATCCGTTGATGCTTCGTCGCGAAAAAAAAAGGAAGAATCTCTTTCCTTTTTGCGCTCTCTATTGTGCGAGCCTTTTCCGAGCCAATTTCCTCTCCCAGCTCTCTCGACACTATCTGCATAGAAGCTAGTACACTGATAGAGAGGGAGAATTGTATAGTTCCGTCTGACCCCATTATATATAGTTTCGGGGGACGGCTTATTGTCCGGCTCTCTGCGATATTCCAACAAGGAGACTTTGGGCGAGGAGAGCCGCTGTATAATGAGTAATTGCTCTATACGTTATAGATGTACAATAATACCTTCTTGTTCCAGCGACGACCTCGACGACTTTGCAGCGGCTCCGGCTCCACCAGAACGGCGTGAGCGTCCAGTAGGAACTGCTCGCGCTCCTCGCCCAGCCTTCCTCCGGGAAGAGAAGGACCTGAAACGTGAAAAGCAAATGCAGCCTTCAGCACACACTCTCTGTTACACGTTTATACGCCTCGAATGACTTTGTCAAATTGAAGGATTCTCCAGAGAGAGGCGAGAGAGAGAAAAATGAACACGTCTGCGCAAGGGGCATCGCTCTTGGCATCAGCGGCAGCAGCAGGAGGAGAAGAAAGAATGAAAAATTGCATGATCTTTTTCATGGCCTGTCGGCGGGAGAAACGCCGAGGGTCGATGTGTAGTGAATTCCCCGCGGGGTATCGCGGATGGTTATATATATAAGCTCTGCGCGCGATAACCGGCAGAGAGAAATAAATGCATCCGGGGAAGATTTTGCGGTGTTACGCGGGGGAGGGGTGAGCTCTCGGGAAGGACCGACGATATTGAAAGTTCGCGATTTTATCACGTGTACGTTGTGTGCTTTTGTCAAGCTACATACATAACGATATTATATAAAAAAGATGCCACATACTATAGTTACACACGCAACATAACCCACATACCCAGTAATACATACAAACGACCTACATACAACCGCGCGCACATCCCTCGCGAGCATAGAGCCCGGAAAAAGCGCCTTGGGGGCCAATGCGGCCGCTGTATATACGTGCAGCACAAATATCGCTTCCGTTTCCCTCTCGCGCACTAACAGACCGAGAGAGAGAAAGCCTCGCATTTCCTCGCGCGATCACAGCGTCGCGAGAGTGTATACACTCGCGCGCGCGCGCGCGCGTGTGTGTATGGGTATTGCGCGGGGCACGCGAGCGTGGTAATATCTGACCGAAATATTGAAATTCTCCTGGGTGCCATATTCGGGCGCGCCGCAGCAGCAGCGAGAGAGAGAGAGAGAGAGAGAGAGAGAGAGAGAGAGAGAGAGAGCTGCGGCTGTGTAACGCGAATTCGAGTGTGCGGATATTATATACACGCGATCAGTAATGGACGTTCAACCGACACAGGGGAGATGATGTGCTGCAGCAGTTTTTTCGCTCCTTTATATTTTCGGCGTATTTTTTCTCTGCGCCTTATACTCCAGCCCCGACGATGCGTGATGAGAGTATATCATACATATGGGGGTAGAGGCGATCGATCGAGCGCGGGAAATTAAAACGCGCGCAAGAGGGAATTTCGTGCGGGAAATTCAATTACACTTTGACGATGATTATACGGGGTCGGCTCGGAAAATGCGCTGAGCGCGTGCGGTGTATTTACTCGCGGCATAAAATTCTCGATGAAATCTCTGGCTTTACCGCTTAATTTGTACGATAATTATTTTGCTAAAATGAAATAAAGTGCTTCGCTCGTCTTAAAATTCTCCCGCTGCAGCACACATAGTGCGGATAATGGACGGAGCGACTACTACTGGCCCCCGCGCGTCCTTTACTTCGTTATCACACTGATTTTCCCTATACCCGCCGCCGAGAGTGGACTGCAGCGACGAAAAGAATAATAAAATACGCCAAGGGCTCTTCTCTCTATCCGCGCGGCCGTTTCGTAATATGCGAGTGCCGCGGCTGGCGAATGAGGTGGACGCGCCGGAATAGTCGGAGAATCAATAAAAATACATACAATATGCCGAGAGAGGACTGCTGGAGAAAAAGAAAACGAGCGAAACAAAAGCCGCGAGTGTGTGTGTGTGTGTGTGTGTGTGTGTGTTGTTTTTATCCTTCGCATTTTATTGCCACTGTAAACTCGCTTTTTTCCATTCATGTATACCGCGGGATGTTTATAATTCGGTGTGGTCGCGGAACTTTGATGGCTATCGGTCAGCGCGGGCGCGGTAAAATAAAAAGCGGAGAGGAGGAGATTCGACTCGCGCGATGTCGACGTTCGAGTTTATGCGGCAAGTTTTCTTTTGATGGAATCATGCGCGCCAGCTCTGTTTTTATACGAAGCGTAAAATAAATGTATCGCCAGAAGGAGGAGTATAGACGGCCGGAGGGATATGGATAAAGTTTTTTACGGCTTCGCTACTCTCATTCGCTCTTTCAAGTTTTTCCTTTCAATAACGCGTTGTTTGCCATATGATGTCGTACGCGCGGTTGAAATTTCTTGATCGAGCTTTATCGACCAATTAAAAGCGCATACTATAGCAAGACAGTGTAATTGCGAAGTTTAATACGAGACGCTTCGAAAAAGGAGAGCAGTAAAAGCAGCTTATAGGAGAGAGCAATTCAAGGTATACCTCCAGGACAATGCTAATAACAGTTGAAATTTCGGTACACTCTTATCCCCCCTGGAGCTCTATATCCGCATATTATGAAGAAGTCGGAAAGGCCGCGCGCTCGCGACCCGTTCGGCTGCAGCTGTGCGCGATTATAGGGAGGATTACAGCGGGGGCGAACGAGGGCGCGTTCGCGCACGATTAAATTTTCAGATATAACCAGGCGCCCCGTTATCGCAATTGACGATTTGGCCGTTCTTACATTGTGCTCCGTTATTAATATACTTATATGTAAAGAAACTCGAGATTCAATCGGTCGAGCGCCAGAAGAAAGGGCTCCGAAATTCTCCGAGCTCGAATCCTTTCTTAACTTCAGTTGTAGCTCCGAAGTGCCCGCTTTTTATTTCTATCGAGAAACCTGCGGTACACGTATATCTATAGCGAGTATACGTGCAGCGAGTTGCCGAGAAGACCGAGCGCGGATTTCCGGCGCGTACGCGCGGGGATTTCGAGTCTCCCGTAACTTTTTCGACGAGTTCCATGCACAAAGAAAAAAGTATACACGACAATGCAGAGAGCGAGCGGGAATTAAGCAGACGATATCCGCGACTTTATACACGTATAGGTAATAGGAGAGCGAGGATGAGAGGGCGCCACTATACGGGGGCAATTTAATCAAGGAGCAGAGAGTGCGTTGGCTGGTGGCGGGCGACGCTGCAAACGACCCATAAAAGGAATTGCAGCAGTGACTGGCACGCCGGGGATTTGATCGTTGAGTCTCGAGTTTTGATCCCGACGCTATATACATGCAGACTGATTAACGCTTTCCAAGATACTTTTCTCGCGCGGTTCGTTTTTTTCTTAGGAGGAAGTCGATGAGGATCTTTCTCCGGGTATTCTCTCTCGAAGAGGGATAGTCTGAAATTTTCCAGGGCCTCGGAAGAAATATACCCACAGCTCGCCGCTGCCTGAAAAATGGCGAGTTTAGGCGGCCCACATAAATCGCCGCGCGAGAGTCCAAGCAGCAGCACTCGCGCGGATAAGGGAGTCGAGAGATGGAGATCGAAGAGGGCCGATCATCGGGATAATCGATCCTGTGCCCCCAGCGCTGCTATATACTCTCCGATACGACCGACGACGACGCACTCCGCGTACAAATGCGCGCGCGCTTATCCGCGTTACGCGGCCTGACATTTTAATAACTTTTTAATTAAAAAAGACCGGCGCCTCTCTCGACTGTGAAAAAAGCGACGCCGCGCGGCGCTCCTCGGGTGTGAAAAGAGGGCAACGGGTGTACGGCATCGAGAGAGAGGGAGAGAGAGAGAGAGAGAGAGAGAGAGAAAGAGGAGTCGTTCCAACGGAAATTAGCAAGCAGCGGCAGCTCCGCGTGCCCGGAACAAGTCCAGCGGAAAGAGAGATGCTCGGCCGGCGAGAGGTCAAAACAATTGTTTCCCTTGAATTAGGGAAAATCCAGCTGCTGCGACGGACAGACGAGGGGGGAGAGCACTGTGCGCGCTCTGTATATGGTATACCCACTGCTGGAATTCAGCCGAGCGCGTCGGAGAGAGAGAGAGAGAGAGAGAGAGAGAGAGAGAGAGAGAGAAAGGGGTGAATGATGGCCCCCTCGAATGAGCTGCTGCGCCCCGCCGGTCTGTGTATGTGTATGCGCTTAATCCGATAATCTGGTCGTTCGGACCATTGGCCCGCTATTCCGCCCCCGCTTGCAGCCTCTTGTGCCTTGCACTCGCTCTTTGGTGCATTTTTGAGATGCGCGCGCTCTTGCGGCCATACCGATAATAATCGAGCGCACGCACCTTCTGGCCCCTTCTTCCCAGTCGCCTATTAGTATAGGGCGATAATTAGTATAGAGGCGCCTATAAATTCGGGCATCGATACCGGAGGTATTAAGCCGGCTGGCTGCATTTATACGCTCGCGCACTGCGAGGATCATCCTATCTCTGCATTAACTCAGCTCTCTCTCGCTCTATACGTATACGCGCTGCAGTCGGTGCAGTTAATATACACTGCAGGCAGGCAGGAGCTAAATCCAATAATCCCGTTTAAGAGTCCGGTTGAGCGAGCGATCGCGCACGCGCATTGCCTCATCTTTTTGCTATGGCCCACTTTCCCAATCTAATCCCGCGCGCGCGCAAGAAATGAACTCGCGAAATCCAATTAAGGCTGTGTGCAGTTCTCTGCATCCTCCCGCGCACCGCTGCGAGT
>QLSS01000002.1:416065-464668 GCA_024372645.1 Trichomalopsis sarcophagae
CTCTCTCTCTCTCTCTCTCTCTCTCTCTCTCTCTCTCTCTCTCTCTCTCTCTCTCTTTCTGCGAACGATCTTATTAGAGGCGACTTATGGCTGAATTATCTGGCTGAATGTGTCGCGAGCACAAGGAGGCTCGTTTAAAATAACGAGCAGTCGCCTCTTTTTTTTTTTCAAGATTTGTTTAACGAAAAACTGTGCAATAGACCGTTGAACTCATCGCGAGTTTGATATATTCCGCTGAGCAGTTCGACGTCGGAACGTCGAGTCCCTGATAATTAATTTCGTCGATGCAGAAATTCAGAGAGAAGAGTCTCTCTCCAAAGAGGGTTAAAGCTTACATAGCTTTCGAAGAAAGACGGATTGATTGAGATCAGTGTCGAGATAAGGCTCTCTCCGGCTGTACAGCTTCAGTTTGCCGCGATACACAGCAGTGTATATACATGTATACACGGGAAAGAAGGGGTCAGAGATTAATTCGAAAGCGTTGTACAGCTGCGCTCCCTGACCTACTGCAAAGAGCTTGTCTCTCTCTCGGCGCTCATTTTCATTACAAAGCATCCGAGCGTATCTATTTTAATTGTGTACGGCTATGTAGAGCTTTTCAAAGGAAAGTCATCGCCAGCCTTCCCTCCCTTTATAATATCCGTATATCAATTAAAAATAGCACATCCCAGGGAGCTGATCTGCATCGCAAACAATATTATACAGCCCAGTGAATTGCGTCGGTATATAATAACACGGGAAAGCTTTCGCACAGCTGTTGGAGTGCAAAAACTCGCAGCTCAAGAACAAGAGGTCTCAAAAAAAGCAAAACAGCTGTGCGGAACTCGCGTCATTGGCGGCGGCTGCTCCGCTGTTCAAGTGCCAACGCCGTCGCCCGCAAAACAGTTTAGACAAAGGGGCCTCGTTAGGAACGAGTGGCGCGCAAACGGCGCCGCGATTACAAAAAGTAGGGGCCGCTGCTTATTGGCAAACACTTGCTACGATAACACTATGTCGTGTACGCATCGTCATCCTAGATTTTTTTTATAAAAATAAACCTGCACACACCGTTTTCCGCCAAGGTGATAATGAGCCATCGATCGCTGCTGGCTAGCTAAATATAGCAATTTTTCTCGCCTCAACGCATCAGGGATGCAGTTTACAAAGACGCGTCGATCAGCCGTTAGAGATGCATGCATAGGAAATATAAAACACCGAAGTCATATTTCAAATCCCCCCCCCCCCCCCGCAGCTTGTCGCGCGAGATTTTTCGACTGACTGACCTAGATCCCGGGACCTGCAGCCAGAGAGAGAGAGAGAGAGAGAGAGAGAGCGCAGGATACATTATTACTATCATCGGCAAAGCAAAGCTCTCCCTCTCTCCCACATCGCGTATAGAGAGCGGACCTGCGATTCCCCGTTCCCATGGTTACGCGGGGCTCCTCTTCCGCCTGCACGAACTTTCGCTTCTTCGCTGTCTCGTCCACGTCGTCGAGGAGAGGAGAGGAGAAAGTACCTTTGTATCGACGATTTGTACATATGTTCGAATATCCGATACTACACTCGCAGTGATTCGACGGTGGTCATCCGGTGATTTTCGCGAGGGAAAAAAAGAGGATGACACGCGAAGAAAGCCCATCCGACAGCGAAACGAGGAAGGAATCGTTAATAACCCGTTAACGCCTGCTCTGCTGGAAACTGTACACAGGAGAGGCGGCGCGCGCGTATGTATATACTATATAGTATATTCCCCCGGGCAGCGCATTGATCATCGAGAAAAGCTCGCCTCGCAACAACGATTAATCACTATACGGGGATATTATATGCGCTGCTGTGTACACACACGGAGGCGGCCGGTGTTCAACCGGCGAGCGCCTCTTTGTTTCTCTTTCAGAATGCGTAACGTCGTCTGACGCGAGCAAGGCCGTTACTACTCGATTCATAGATGTACATCATATGTATTATAAACCTGCAAAGCGTGAATCACACGCCTCTGGCGGGTCAACCAAGAGACTGTCCAACCGAGACGACATCAGCAGCTGCGGAAAGTGGAAAAAGAGCTGATCAACAATCGACAGCCCATCGAGGCGCGAACAAAAGAGTCCAATCCCACTCCCGCGCGTAAAGCGGAAATTTCAATTCGCTTCGACGACGACGACGACGGCTAGCTATGCCGACGAGCGACGACAGCGTTCATCAAGCTCATAGAGCTCGAACAGGCGCCGACTGAAAAGTCGATCTTCGTCGAACTGCAGCAGTGCAGCGCATAGCGTGCTACACCGTAAAGAAACACGAGTATATAGAAACGAAAGGCTCGTTAATCAAGCGACGCGTAATGCGCGTGATGGATTAAAATTCCCGCAGAGCGACGCACCGCGCTATACTTTTTTCTCTTTCTCTCTTTCTTTCGCTCTCTACCGCTGCTGCTGCTGCTGCTGCTTGTTTTTGTCCGCCGCGAGAGAGCGCCTCGTCGCTCATGTGCGAAGGCAGCCTGTCGTCGGGGAAAACTAATTTTCCCGTTGACAAGAACGCGCGGATTTTACTTTGTTCGCGCGCCTGGCTTTTTTATACATACCGCGCACGCGTTCTATAGAGGGTGGAAAAAATTCGGATTTTTTTCTATACCTCGTGCACGCGGGAGCTCTGAAAACGTCGTTTCTTCAAGCGGCGATTATTATTCCGCTCTTGTTGCGCGCGAGCGTTAAAAACGTGCGCGGGTGCAGAAGTGTGCGGTTGCGAAGAGAAATGGACGAGAAAGAGCTTCGATCGCTAGAGACTCGGGTGTGTTGCAGCGCCGGGGAAGGAAGCGCTGCATCGTATAGTAGCAGCACGGACGTAGCGGAGTGGAAAATCGAAGCAGGTTTCGTTTTTTTCTCCGCGAAACATCGACTTTCGCCGCCCTGGGAATCGCCTAATTTCGTTCGGTCCAGAGAGAGGTCGGCAGGAAGGCTGGGCTCCTACCTGGGCTCTGATCGAATCTTATACATTTTACGATACAGTTTGGTAAAATGTGGATCACTCGCGTAACGTAATAATATCAATCTTCTTTATTACCGTCGAGCCGCTCTGTATAATTAGCTCGCATTAGCGCAGTGAGCATCATTCGCGCGCGCATTAGCCAGCACTTTCCCACAGTCGGCTAAAAATAGCTCGGAAACGAAGGCCCTTCTCTAGTAAGCATACACGCGTGTAGCAGCCTCGCATCCAGAAAGAGAGAACGAAAATAGAAAACATCTCGACGCGGCTGCAAAAATAGGCGCAAATTATCCGTGAGAAAGAGATAAGACTCGTTCCAGCAGGCAGAGTCGCGTCGTCGTCGACGGTGACAAGCCTAAAGTGCTATTATACGCGTGTGATGCTTCTCTCTCTCTTCTTATACAGGCTCCGAGTAGCGCGGATTTAGTTTCAAAGCCGAGAAGCCGCCCACCGCGCGAATGGTGCGCTGAATGAGCTACTGGATTTTGCAACGTCCACAAAAAAATATACCGGCAAAAATAAAGGATCGAAGCTCGTCGGAGCTTTATTGATTTTCGCGAGCACACGACCGCAGCTCACGCACACGCGTTCGTTCATTTCGAAAAAGCGCGAGCGAGCGCGCGGATTATTCGTCGTCGGTTTCCGATTCGGAGGCGCGACTATAGCGCGATTCCGGTCGATTTGACGCAACGGAGAGATAGAGGCAGAGAGAGATAAATTTGGATTCCGATTTGCAATCGCGGCAATAAACTGCTCGTCCGGAGGAGAGAGAAAGGGAGAGCATCAAACACGGAAGTTATACGGCATCGCTCGTCTATGCATCAGTGTACACGCGGACGACAACTGGAGGTCATCGAAGCGCATTTGGACAGCAGTATACGCGCTCTGGCGGAACTGTAAATACACAGTGTCTCTCTGTGCGTGTGTGTGTCATCTCATCGTCGTCGAACGAAAGCGAGTAATAAACTCGCGCCTTTTAGCATCGGCAGATCGAGTGCGAAGCTTCCATTGGACGCATCCGCGCTTACTCTCTCTCTCTCTCTCTCTCTCTCTCTCTCTCTCTCTCTCTCTCTCTCTCTCTCTCTCTCTCTCTCTCTCCTCTCGCAGTTTTACGAGGCCGGTCGATGCAGCAGCGCGCGAGAGAGCTGATGCATTGTTCCCGAGGCGAGCGATTACCGGGCTCATAAAAATTCAACCTGCCCTGGCAAATGCCTTCCGCTACCGAATATAAAGAAGCTGCAGACGACGAGGCGCCAACGGGAGCGTTTCTTCCCCTGCACTTAATGGCCGCGATCGTTTCCAGATGACGCCGATCTTTAGGGGAGAATTTTCATATTTTTCTTTTATTCTCGGCGATCGTAATAATGTACCAGAAAGTTTGCATCGAAATGGTGAATTGACTGCTTTGGATTATATGATATAGAAACTAGAGAGTCGCGGATAGTTTAGACAGCCTGTCCAAAATAATGAAAGCACTCGGATCTTCTAATTGAAAAATAAAGTCGACACAGAGAGACGAATCCATTTAGCAAAAAATAGCTATACTAAATACAGTTTGCTTCAGAATCATCGTTATATTCCTCGTCACGTTTGCCCGATTCTACGCGTACGAGCTATACACACAGCAGTCGCGTGCCCGTAATTGCCCGTATAAAATTGCAGCTCGCTCGCACGAAACAGGCGTTTTTCAAGCTCGCGCGAATAAGCGCGATCGGCCAGTGGTTATACAGCAGCAACACGCGCGCTGGGCAGAGATATCCGGCCAGTTGCCCCAGAGGAGAAGTAGATTTGCCGTAAGCCTGCGCGCTGCACCTATCCCCTCAGGGGGGGTCCGGTCGAGTGTACCTCGACCAAGGCGCGAGCCACTTTCGCTCCGGTTGCGCTCAGTGGTGAGGGTCTCCGCGCGACACCCACCGTTCAACTTTGGCGCTCCACTACGCAAATAATTTTTGCATAGAAACGATCTGATATGTGTAGGAGACGGTGTATAATTGAATTTGCGAACGATGAACGAGAGCCAATCTTTCAATGCGACTTTTTCACGCACACGGGCATAATGTATGGATTGTATACGCGACAAGCTCCCGGGAGCGAATGAAAGTTTCTTCGCGCAATTCATTACGGCAATTTGCCTAATAGCTCGCAGATTCCTTAAACTTTTTGTCCCCGAGGAGCCCTGGATTAATCGTCTCCGATACCTCGGGCGCGTCGACAAAAAGCTTTAATACTCCCTCGGCTCTCTCTCTCTCTGCAGCGGCTTCGTCGTGCTGCAAAAAGCACGGATAAAAAAGAGAGACGTTACACGTGGCGGCGCTACTCGATAACCGCTCGTTTGCGGGGAGGAAAGTTGGCGCCGAATCATCCATTGCTTCTCGCGCGCAGTTTATTCGAATGGATCTAGCGGAGCCTATCGCGGTCAGAGAGGAGAGAGTGTATTATGCAGCCGAAGGAAATAAAATCGTGATCCAAGCGGAGGCTTTCCGAGCCCGTTGCGGGCCAATAAAATGCAATTTCGCCTCCAGCGCGCAGCGCCTCGGGTATAGGTAAGTCTCTTCTGGCTTCTGCTGCTGCTGGCGAGCCGAGCGAATGCCCTCGAAAAGTTTCCCATTACGTGAGTCTTTTACGGAGAGGCGAGCCGCTCTCCCGAGCGTAATGCCTCTGTATGTGTGCCCCGATAGAGCCTCGGGAGTGACTTATTGAAAATCTCTCTCTCTCTCTCTCTCTCTCTCTCTCTCTTTTGCGCGCGTTTATCATAGATCCAGCCGAGCGAGAATGTAAAATACATGAGATGACAGAAGACATACCTTGTTAGAAACTCCATTGTATCTGAGCAGCTTCTTGCAGCACTTGCCGCGGTTCTCGTAGTAGAACATCTGCACCATCTCGGCACGCTCGGTCGCGGCGCTGACTGTGAAAGGCCCCGCGCTTCTCCGATTCTTCTGTTTCTGCTGACTAGATTGCTGCTGCTGACTAGACTGTTGCTGCTGTTGCTGCTGCGTTGGGGGCGGCGTATCCCGGCGCCCCAGGGGTACGCACGGACACCACCCCGAGACCATATCACACCTTTTGCCCTGCAATTATCCCCGCACACCGGCACCACTTCCACCCCCCTCTTCCCACTGCGCACAACACCAACAGCGAGCTTTCTCTATCTCTCGCTCTTTGTCTCTCACTGTCTCTCTGTCTCTGTGTCTCTCAAAGGTTCATGCTATCATTCAAGCGTAGCCGCCACCGAACTCGCGTCTCGAGTGCGACAGGGGATTGGTGGCCCAGAGATCGCGAAGCAGACTGCCGATGCCTCGCTGCTGCTGCTGCTGCATCTTCGGCATTGTCACTTCGGGCTCTTCTCCAGTCGGATGGCGCGCGGATCTGCAACAGAAGATGTTTATTGGACGATTAATGGTGAGATTCGAAAGGAGAGAAATTGTCGGAAGGAAGCAAGCTCCGTCCATCGACTTGGATTAATCGCTATAGCTGGCGAGAGTCGATTAAATCAAGTTAAATCAAGTCGCTGAAAAGTCGGAGGGGCTGAGCTCCTCCGTATACAATGCTAATTCTTCTTCCGAACGCTTTAATCGTTTTTAATTAAAATTTAAATCGCAACTTCCATTAAATTGCTCCGGAGCGATCTTCGAAATTTATTCATATATCTTCGCGTGACGCGTCCCGCGCGCACAGCCCGTGATCGAACGTCGCTCTGCGCTGTTTAACGAATCGGAAAACGCATACTTAATAACGTACCGTAAAAAACGCTCAGAGTTAAATTAGCGTTCGCAGCGCAGCATCTGAAAATGTACACATTATAACTTCGTCAGCGAATCGGGCCCCATTAAACTCCGCGGCTCAATTAATCATCCGAGTTGATTCGATGTTAAACGCGCGCGCCGAGATTTTTATGTCAAATTGAGCGTCGAGCCCCGCTCGTTAGACTGAACTCTTGGGATAAAAACGCGGCGCCTGCACACACTCTCGAGCCTCTTTAACCTCACTCGCCCGGGCGGGTGGGAAAGTAGATGCAATTTAACGCGCTCCTTATATTCAAGAGAAAAACGGCCGCTCTGCAGTCGTTCAACTTTCCTCTGTTTTCCTCTTGCACTGCCGCAATTTCTCTCTCTCTCTCTCGCGTAAGGCAACTCGCGCGCTCTTTTCTCCGCGCACTACTTCATCCCTCTGAAACACAGCCGTAGGTATATACGAAAGGATCCTACTCTTTTGAAAGGAGCGCCACGCGGAGAAAAAGAGGACAATCCAGGGTATAGCGGTGCAGCTGTCAGGCGCAGTAGAGCCGATCGCATTTCGCGGAGCCGAGAGAGGTGTTTCGGAACGCGCGAGTTTCCCGCTCGTGCAAATGGAAGCTCCTGCTGCAGCTATAAGGACCGTGTAAATAGAGAGAGCTAGAGCCAGCGTGCTTTTGTAACCTCCGCGAGCGCGCAGCCGAGCCACCTCTCGTTCGTTCGTTCTATAAAACTCGGGCGCGACGACTGCGCGTATATACATATAGCTTCGATTCCACGTCACTTTGGCGCGCGCGGGCGTTGACATTCTAGCTGCTGCTGCTGCTGCTGGCTTTGTTTGATTCCCCGAACTAGTTTGATTGTTCTGATTGAATAAGTTCGGAAAAGCTCGCGAGCGGCCGCGATTTCAAATTCGATTCTTGCCTGCAGCAAACAATCGCCCGCCCGCGCACAAGCGGGAGAGGAGCTGAAGTCGAGGGAGGAGAACTTTTTCCGCTCGTGTTCCATCATATAGATCATCGCAGCAGCGGCTGCAAGTTTCTCGAGCTAATAAACTGCTTCGGCGAACCTCCGGCAGCTATCGTTTTTTTCTATTCGTCGAGAGGAGCAGCAAAAAATTTTATCGGGCGCCGTTCTTTTTGCCCCTGCACCGATGTGCACATTTGATTGGATGCAGCCGACGAGAGTTTTAATTGAACTGCACTGCATCGCTAAAGTGTGCAGTGGCTGTACGTTTTATTCGTCGTGAAAGCTGCTACGTCAAAAGTGGCGTCAAACAGGAGAGCCGTTCGGGTCAGCAAAGTTCTCGGAATCGAAGCAGCCCGAGGCTCGACACTCCCTTATAAATATACATCGATAGCCTTGCACACGTCGTTGTATACGCACTTTGCGTGCCTTGTCCCTTTTTTTTCTCCGAAGCTGCAGGGGAGCGACACGTTAAAGGCTCTTCGCCGAGGCTTTACGATATTATACGCCCTTGGATTGCTTTACTCCTTGTAGGCTTTCATAATAAAACGCGGAAACTATCGGGAGCTTATACGACAGCGCGGGCCATCAGCTTGCGCTGTAAGAGACGAGCCCGCGGAGAGTCCGAAAGGAAGCTATTAAAATGTGTATGCTGCTCGGAAGAAAATGCCTTCCATGGAGTAGCCTTTTTTTAAAAAAAATTAATAGCACCATTCAAAGCTCCTATAAGTTCGAAAAGGCTTCCCTTTGAATTATTCTACTTACTGTGCAAGAAAGAAAGGATCAGAAAATGAAATTTCAAAGATCGCGCGAGAAATCAGTCCAGCTGGCTTCTTTAACCGACGAACTTTGTTTCTAACTTAATCACGAGAGCCAGCATTCGGAATCAGAAGAGCCAGTTGCCCATCTCCTCTCGAAAACATCCTCGCCCAAAAACTAAATACTCCTCCGCCGAACACGGCGAAATCCTTTTACGCTTTCTCGATAATCTCGTTATAATGCTTAGCCAGGGACGAGCGGGTAGCCCCAAAACAGTCGCAAACTTCTCGAATCTCCGCTCGCTGTCTCCGAAGCGTCGCGCTCTACTCTTTCCCCCCCTCATATTCGAGCAAAGTGCTCTCGGCGGGCGTCACTCGAACATGCGCCCCGTGTGTTGGGATTTCCAGTTTACAGGGGGATATAGGGGGCCGACAAAGTTCGCGCGCGGCTTCTTTCATTACCCTAATCCGCTCACATTTCCTAAGCGTACACGCAGCGTGTATAATAGAAGGGCAGCTCGCGATCCACAATATCATCTCTGTAATGGCTGCAATAAAGATTAGAGCAAAATTTTGATTCATCCCATATCGACGAATACGAGACGTGTATTTCAGTCACGCGCGCAATTCCCGAATAACTTTCGCAGAGATGCAGTACAGCGAGGGTATACACGCGGAGCAGTTTCCTCCGAATTTCCGCGTTCATTATCAAGTGTATATGCACAGTCGACCGCAGCACTAGGCCGACCTCAAAGCAGCAGCAGCAGCATCATCGAGCTCTAGCGCGAAACGCGGCGAGCGGGGGCTGATGCAGCTTCGACCGCATACATCGATCCTGTCTTGCGAGAGTTATACGCGCGCGCGCGTGTTATATGTGTGCGGGAGAGCGAAAGACCGTCGCAGCCGGAGAGAAAAAAGCGGTGAAGGGAAAGAGAGAAACGAGCTGTCACGTGTGTTGCAAAACCGAGCGTGCAGCTGCAGACTCCGGTAGACTCTCGTGTCTACACACATGTGTGGGTTGTGCTGGGGGAAATCGTCTCGAAAAAATAAAATCAGAGAGAAGCGCAAGACGATCGTACAGAGTGATGGCTTACCTGCAACAAGGTATCACAGAAGCAGACTGAAAGTCGACCCGTAACATTTTGCTGGCCGCCTGCACCTCTGCTGTATAAATGCGGAATTACAGGATCGTAGCGCCGATGCAAAAACAAACAACAACAACTGCAACTGCCGAACGTAGGTGATGCCGGGGATTATCCGACAATGAAACACGGCAATTTCCGGCGTAACGACGGCTACTACGGCTGCAACACAATAACGAACGACTTTGCATTGAAGCGACTATAATACCACTGCCGCCGCTGCTGGAAAATAATCTACGCCCTCTCCTCTCGGCTATTTACTGCTCTCGCGTGCAGAGCAGCCCTTCGCGCATTGTGCGCGCGTATGTGACATAACTGCAGCTCTCTCAGTCTCGGCGGCATGAACAAAAGCCCGTGTTTACTGAAGAGCCTCGTTAAATTCTACACTCGATTAGCACAGCGCCAGCAGAACCGTATACGCGTACGTACGGAGGAGCTTTGTTTGGATCTGCGTACGCGCGGCTGCTGCACTGAGAGCGATCTGGGGAGCGAGTCTCACGACACTCGCGCTCTCGGGCGCGGGGGCGTACTGTTCGATTCGACGCTGCTCCGCTGGCTGGCGACGTCCGCACGAGGCGCTGGCGCACGCGCACTTTATAGTAGGCGGTGGGGGCTGCTGCCGCTGGATGTGTGTAATCCCCCGCTCCCGCTCGCGACCTTTGTCTTCCTGCCTGATGCCCGGCTTTCGTATAAATATATAGCTATACTCGCGCGTCTTTGCCCCGATCTTTCAAGGCCTATGGGACAAGTGCCGCGCGATATGCACTTGTGCTCGCGCTGGGTTGGCTTGTTTCGATTCTTTTCCTCTGTTGCTACTGTTGTACTATATATGAACCGGAGAGATGGATTTACATCGAGTGTGTACACATTCGGTCTCTCGATCGGTGAGAGTATTAGCGGAGCACTTGAATCCGCGCAGCTCTCTAATTTATGTGTTATGCGGGCGCGCGCTCTCGAAACGCCGCCGCACAAGTGGCACTTTGCGAACCACTGTATAGGCGCTACTATATACCGAAGAATAATCGAGCCGAGTTTGTATTTAAAAGTATACGCTGACCCTCTGCTCTTTCTCTCTCTCTCTCTCTCTCTCTCTCTCGTTCCGGCGAAATGAAACTTTTTATGAAAATTGCCACGAGCTTCTCTGCTGCGCAGCGCACTTGTTTACGCTGTGCGCGAACATTCCGACGCGTTTCTTCGAGCTATTTCCCGCCCTGTATACCGCGCGGAATCCCGAAGTGCGCGCGCGAGAGAGAGAGAGAGAGAGAGAGAGAGAGAGAGAGAGAGCGTTGTATATAGCTCCTCCCCCGTATCTGGGTTAATCTTTCATTCGAGACTCCCTCTCCGCACACCAGCAGCGCGCTCGCTACTGCAGCTCTGGAAAAGAAGCGTTTAATTAAAACTAACGCGAGGAAAAGCCCGCATAAATCGCTACCGGACGCCTCGCACCCATATATACCCATACGAGTATAATACACGGTATAGGGAAAGAGCCGCGAAGCCCGGGCGACGAGGAGGAGTATAGCGCGCGCGTTAAGTGCTTGTAAAGCGTCAGGCTAGTCGTGAATGCGGATTTTCGCGTTAAAACCGCTTCCGCAGGTTTTACGTTCTTGCGGTCACACTGTGCACGCGCGCATTGATCAGTAGGCGTTATTGCATAACGGCGTAATTTATCGCCGAAGCGCATATAGCGAGAAGACGGCGCCGCGCGACAATAACAGAGAATAGTCGCGACTCGCGTATGTGGAGAGAGAGAGAGACAAGTGCGCGCATACATAGCAGCGATTAATCCGAGAGCGAACGTACGTACACGTGTGCGCGCATCAGCGAGGCATCTGCTCGTGACGTTCTCTCCCGGTGCACGTCTGCATAATACGCCGCGCGATAGGCTCGAACTTGGAGCGATCGCGAAGCTCCTTCATACTTTGGAAGGCGAATTTAGTCGAACGAAAGCCACACATATACTATGTATAGCGTTGAATGTATGTACGTGGCTCGGTTTTTCGAGACGATCCCCGGCGCATACAGTGCATTATTCGCGTGAACACGTCTCTCTCTTTTTCTGCCGGCCGTAAAATTTACGAGTCCTCGATACACGCACGCCCCGCACCTTGAGTGTTTTTCAATATTTCTCGCGGTCTCTCTCTCTCTCTCTCTCTCTCTCTCTCTCTCTCTCTCTCTCTCTCTGTATAGATCCAAAGCTCCAGAAACTTCGGCGGCGGATTTACAATTTTCAACAGGCAAGCTCTCCCTCGTAAAATACTTTAACAGCCTAGCCCCCGCTCGCACACACACACACGTGCACACTTTTTACGAGAGTTGAGGATCTGTTGCTTTCTCTCGCGCGCTAGAGACAGGCGGTATAGCTGTAGCGCTGTGGGCTGTTAATGTCAAAGGGACGGCTCTGTGTGTGCGCGGGTGTGGACTGTTTTGCAGCGCGAAGCTCACGTCCATCCCAACTTCCTGTTCGTGACCGACACCGGCTGCGCGCGCGTCACTCTCGGGAATTATAACGCTTGTCGCATATATTCTGGATCGGCCAGTGATTACGATATACATTTGTTTTTTTTCGAGTGTAAACTGTAATTTTCTTCCACACGCAGCGTCACGCGTGCCACGTCCGAGGGAGTTTCGAAACTCCGCTAATTGCGCTGCTCTGCTCATTAACGCTTCTAATTGTAAAACTTTCCGTGTAGCAATTAACGATCCGAAAAGCACGAGCTTTTGCAATATTTAGCGCGCTGGAATATAATTATAAGAGCAAAGCCTTGTATACTAATTATCCCAAATCAATGTCACGCGCGTTGACAGACGCAACGGGTGCGTGACGCGGAGGACTTTTCATATCGGCTTACGGGTCTGAAGTTTATACTATCAGGAAAAAAAAATATCAATCATACGGAGGGGCAGGTTATACTCTCGCGAACTCGAAGATAGCTGGGGGATTCATCCGTAGCTTATTCGTCGTTCATGCAAAGTGAGACAAAGACAGCAGACAAAGACTATATACTTTTATTCCCCGGCCACCGCACGCTTCGATATCGCCTTAATAATTCCTCCTATCCGATCGCCTCTCGATATACTAACAATGACAAAGTTGCCCGACCGCCTGCATACATTCACAAGCGTTTCACATCTACAGCTGTTCAATGCACGCGAGAGAGGGCTATGGGCTAGTGACGAGAATCCGCAGCGAGCGAGGCATTAATAATGCGAAAGAGCGAGATGGAAAAAGCAGCAGCGAGACGAGACTGGCCGCGTATATAAATCCGCATAAAAATTCTATAGAGAGAGAGAGAGGACGAAGCCGGCCAGAAAAGCCTTTGGCCGAGCGCGCGTCTGCGAATTGTTGGCGCCACTCCAGATTTCGGTAAAAGCTCTCGCGTACACACGCAGCGACGAGAGAGAGAGAGAGAGAGAGAGAGAGCCAGAGCAGAAAATAACGACCGTTCGATACTCAATTTTGTCGACGGATAATTGGACATTTTATACTCTGCGGTTCTTTTTCCCTCTCACACTCGACTTTTTACTTTTTAATGGGGGTTATTCTTTTTTTTTCCTCTTGTTTCGCTCGTCGGCCCCCAGAGTATGTGTGTCTAATTCTCGTTAACAATCTCGATAAGCGGATATAGCGCGCGGGATAATCAGACGTCGGTTCTAAAGCGGCAATAAGCTACGGGGTCTGATTGATTCGGGCGAGCCTGACGCAGTTTTGCGCGATGCTCCGACGATGGGGTTATCCCCGATGAGGATTATTCGGTCTGCCGGTCGGGCAAAGAACCGATCGTACAGACTGGTGCTGCATACTGTATGTTCATCAGGGAGGACATTTGTTCGCTGCTTTTTCTCACTCTCCATTCACAACCTGATGCGTCACAGCCTTTACAAGCAGTGTATAACGTAACGTACTAGCCCAATGAACTATACTCCCGCGCATAAAGCTGCGAACAGATTATACCATCTTATAAAACTTGAAACGGCTTTGTGGCCAGCTCGATCGAGTTAAGCAGTGCTTTTGTAAAGGCTGTTAACCGGGATAACGTCCACGTTTAATCTACCTCGCTTTTCACCCGGTTAATCGTCGCTGCAGCTTCGCTCTGTGCATCGTAGCACGAATTCGTATTATTAAACGAAAACTATATTCCAACAAAACGAATAGCACGCGCGCCGAGGATTGGGGAGTGAAAAAAGTCGCGCAAATAAATCACGCTGGTTTTAGAGCGCTTTCCCCTCTCGAGCGAGAAGTCGCCTAATCCGCGTTTTCCATAAGTCCTCTTTCTCGAGCGCCAACTATCCTGCTCTCGCTTTCCATAATCTGCTAGCTCAACATTTTGCCGAGGGGCGGACGCTATGTATCTAGTGTGTGTAGTCTTCCACATTATAACCGACTGCCGCTTTAAAAAAAGAAAAAAAACAATGCTTCTCTCAATCTAACGACGAGTAGGTAGGCGCCGCACTACTATTGGCACAATCGACGCCGTGGGCCATCGGCCAAACGATCGCAGTCGCTTTACCTTCTATACGTATATATAGGTACAGGGGACAGTGTAGCCTTATCGCGCGCGCTGACTTTGGCCTCGCGCGCAGTGTGGCGGCTTCTCTTCAGCAGCTCAGCCCGTATCTCGGCGGCGGTGGCGGTGGGGTGGGCTGTATAAGCCCCCTTTATTCGGAGCGTCGGGCGCGCCGCGCAGCATCAGCCAGACACGGGCTCTCTCTCTCTCTCTCTCACTCTCTGCACGCGCGATTTATTGATCCACGCACAATTCTGACGCCGCCCGGCCTTTCTCTCATTCCTGCACATACGCGGCCGCTTACGCTCCTGGTCTATATCGCGCACAGCTGTACGTGCTCTTGTACAGTTTTTGCGCTGCTTGCTGGTTACGTGTGTACGTAAAGTAGAGAGAGCTTGCAAGCTTAATTCGACAAAAGCTTTCCGAGACCCAACTGATCAGCTCTCGCTACGGTGCAGCAGTCAAAGGCTCTCTCGTGAAGAGGAATCGACGTCTCATTGTCGCGCGCGATCGGATAGCTGATGCTCTCCGGGATATCTCGCCGAGAGCATATTCGTTCGGATACAGCCGTTTTTTTTATTCGTGAGCTTCGCTAGTGGAAAATTAAATCCCCGAGTTAAGGGCTCTACGATAATCGAATTTCTCAAAGGGAGGGAATCGCGGTCGATTTTTGTTTGCGTATTTTTTAAACAAAAAAGGAGGCAACCAGCGCAGCGCGTCTGTTGTTTCGCTCAACGAACGTCGAAGAGGAAGAAAGAAGACGGGGGGAGTGTATACAGCAAGTCGGCTTATAAAAATTCGCTGTCTTAATGAAAGCTGCTGCAGGACTGGCAATTTATTCAAATCTATGCTAACCAATATTGCCGCCGCGGCTATACCGGGCTCTAAAATTTCCGCCCCGGCGCTGCTGGCGGAGAGAGGATGAGAGAAAGAGAAAGGAAATCCTTCAGCGCGGCGTAGGCAATTCGCCTCCATTATCGACTTTTCCTCTTTCTTTTCGTTAATATCGCGGCCGAGAGCTAGGGCGGAGCAACAGAGGATCTCTCGTTCGATCGCGCGTCGCGTTCGTTGTGCGCTGAAATAATAATCATCGTCGCGACCGTCCCTTCGCCCTGAGAGAGAAGGAAAAATACTGCACCATAGTAGAGAGCTTTGATAGGTGAAGAAAGCCATCGAGTTTAGCGGGTTTCCACTTACGCGCAGCAGCAGCTGACGAGTATTAGAGACTCTCCTCCATTACGGATTTAAATATTGATCCAGGCTGGTGCAACTCGCTCTCGCGGTAATGGAATCTCGAAAGTGAAGCTCGATCTTATGTGTAGCAGCAGCGCAGCGCAGCAGCCGAATCGCAGATCAAAGTTGCCCGATAAGCGAGTTAAGTCGCGCTACTATACTCGCGGCTAGCCGCACCGGAGCTGCAACGCTTCGGCTTAATCTTGCGCGAGCAATTATGCACGCCGTATAGACACACACACACATACGCCTGGAACAAAGCAACCACCAAGGAGGACGATTAACGCCCAGATTAATGACCGCGACTTTGGCTCCCGGATATTTATCGCCCCCGCGCTATAGCGGTAAACTCGTTAGATAACGTATTCGAGCATCGATCAATACCCTTACGGCTTGAATACACTCGGGTGTGCGGATTTTCGAAAAAATGGCACGCTTAACGCTTCAAACGCTCTGGACACAAGGATGTCAAAGAATAATCCCTCCGAGAGCATCATATTCGAGCGCGGGTAGGATAATTCTACACCGCGAAATTTCAATATACGGAATTTTAGCGTTCGATATTCGAAGCGAAGCCCTGAGAGAGAGAGACGGCGCGGCAGAGGAATTTCGAGAGCAATGATACCTATACAGCAGGTATATTCCAGCCGCGGCCTCTCTGGTCCATCGAATCCGAGAGCGAGATGAGTTGCAGCTCGAGCAAGCCGACGAACAAATTATTTCGCTGCCCAAATTCTATCGGCTTATATATGTTGTACGCATTCCTGTATGCGGGCTCTATTATTGCGATTATAAATTGGACGTCATCAACAGAACGTGTCATAATGTATGATGGGGAAAAAGCAAAGAATTTTCAATCAGCGCAAAATAATGCTTTCCAATCAGGAGACTTCAGAGTCCACACCGAGCGTAATAACAATTTTAATTATAAACAAATACAATCGCGCGAAACACGCTCAGTACAGTATACGGCTTCAAAGGTAACGCGATAGGTATACACTCGCCTACAGCATTCAAACGCCGGGCGGGAATTCCATTTGCATGAGTACAGCGCAGCAGCAGCGCTTTCCGCGGCGGACTCGCAAGCGCGCGTATAAATTGAATATAAATATTAAATTTCTACAAACTACACGCTCTTACGAGCTCTGCCAAAGCGAAATAAATTCGATTACGATTCCCTCGCGCTTCGTTTGCACAGGGATCTATCGATCTTATTCTTCCGTCAATACAGTCGCAGGTCTCCTCCGTTTTAATGAAAAACGTAAACAGCGATAATAGAGCAGAAGAATATTTGCGCCTCTGCTGTCTTTTATTCATAAATCCGCGCGGTAAAATGCAGCGCAGACGCGCTGAATTATTTAAAAGCCCTTTGCTTCGCGCACGTTAAAAAAGCTCGAGAGGTAAAGCCGCGAACGTTTTTCTCCCGGACTAAAGGAATTCAGAGACTGCTTTCGATGCATCTCTAAATTTTTTGACTTTATCGCGCGGAATATATACATCGCGAAATGACTTTTTGGCCTGCTGCGCCGTACAAAAACACGCCGCGTTCGCGAAATCACGAGCCACCTGTAGCGGCAGAAATCAAGGAGTTCGCGATGCTCCGTATAATAGCTCTCCGCAAAGAACGAAATAAAACGAAAAAGCTATGCACACAATAAAGGGAAATTAAATCTAATCCAAAAACCGTGTATCCCGCGGGAGTTTTATCGCGGCCTCGGGGCCGCGAAAAATTCTAGCCCTGCGCGCGATTTCTCGAAATTCTGCAAAGCCGCAGCTCCGCGCGCGGATCTCTCGTTTCACAGTGCTGCAGCGAGCCGCGCATTTTTCTCGCCGAGAGAAAGCTCTCGTGGGATCTGTCGCGAAACTTTTCGGATACTTCAATAGAGCGAGGAATTTCTGCCTCCGGCATATACGGGGAGCGCGCGCAGAGCTCAGCCGCGAGATATGACTGAGAGAGGAGTTTAGGCTGCGGTTTTTACTCGAGACTATGCTTTCTAGGATGGAAATGCTGAATCTATGGCTTTTTTCAACTGCAGTTTTACTTCACTTGATCTCTACTATTGCGTCGATTTTTAACCTCAAAGAGGAAAAAAAAATTATGAGAAGAGGTGTATTTAGTTTCATAGAAGAAAGTCAATTTTGATTCGTCCGCGTACGCTATCAGCCACCACTAGAATTCTTCGCGTATTTCTGGTAAACGAAACTAGGTGGCGCATAGGCACTTTCTCACGAACCTCGACTAAATCTGCGAGCCCACTGCCATATATAGCGGTAAATCATCTATGCTCAAATTGTCTTTCATTGATAGCCTAGCTTGGGCCGCTCAAGCTACTGAATATATCGAACGAATGGTAATAATTCGTTCTCCGTTGACTAAATTTTCCAAATCCCGACAAGGAGTAAAATGTTAACTCAAGTAAATCAACTATACTTTCTCTTGCTCCCCCCGTTCTAACCAATTTCCTTAATTCGTTGTGCAAAAGTACAACGCAGGAGTCCAAACGGCCCGATTACACAAAACAAAAGTTAAACGCAAAATTGGCAATAAGACCGCTCGCTCAGCAAAGACTTCCAGCCAAATGCAAGCGAACGAGTATCGCGAAGCGCCGACCAAGCAAATACGAGAAACTTTCGCGTGATATCTTCCGCCGCACGAACTTTCGAGAATGTTTTATTTATTTCCCTGTTTGTCTAATGCCAAACGAGAACGCGCGATGCGAAATTGTTTCGACCGTTCGTGCAGCAGTAGCTGTATAAGCCTTAGTTAAAGCCGTGGATATACCCAATAAAGGCTTGCGAAAACTTGATCGACCCTGTAGCAGCAGCAGCAGCAGCCGCGGGTAGCAGGAAAAGGTCAAAAGGCTTGAGGGAGTTGAGAGTGTACAGAAGCAGAGCAATAAAACAACAAGACTAAATAGAAACGAACGACTTGATAAACAGGGCTTTATCCCTCGGATTCGGGGCTAGTTATTTATTGGAAGGGTTAATTTTTCTTCGAGGCTTAAGCCCCCCCTCTCAGCGTGTGATTTGTTTTGGAAGATTGCTTTTGTGCGTGCGTGTGTATGTGGATTTTCGGGAAAGTAGTTTCCAAGTAGGCCGACGAAACTTGGCCAAATCTTTTTCTCTCCTCGATCTTCTTGTACGACTCTTCCACTGTATTACTTTTTCAACTACGTAATGACGATGCCGATTGAATATCGCAATTTACGCAGAATTTGAAATATTATTTTTCATGCTTGCAAAAATAGTCAGACGTCGTAGGAGAGCATTGGCCCGACCCAGGGAACGAAAGAGGGGGAAAGCTTTTCCCAAGTTATACACAGATCGTTCGTTATCCTTGTCGCAATCCGGCTGCGTCAGCGAAAACGAGATTGGTTGAAACCATACACGGAGAGCAGCAGCAGCAGCAGCAGCAGCAGCAGAGAGCCCTGTCTCCCGCTTATACATCTATACCTACATTAAGAATCCGTCGCTGAGGTGGAAAACAAGGTGGGTGTAATCATGGGCTTGAATTTCGATACTCGCCCCGGCTTTATCTTATATACTATAATTTTGCCCTCGCAAGCTCGCCTTACCAAAGCTCTATGTATATCATTTCCGATTTCGTCTAGCTCGATGAAAAATTCACGACGAAACAACGACGCGATATCCCGCGAGAGGCTCCTAATAATAACAACGAGGCCACTTGAATATGCAACCAACGCATCGGGCAAAAAGCTTCTCTCCGGATCCAAACTTAGCGAGCTTTTTCTTATCCATAACTCAAAAGTTGGCTCGAAGAAAAAGAAGAAGACGCATTCCTGAGGTCGCGCGCATAAAGAAAATCCCAACTTCGTCCGGAGCTCTTTGCACACACCCCTGGTATAGCCTAGGGGCTGAGAGTCGTCCATACGACCAGGACGACGTGTTTTTGCGAGGCGCCAGCCACCCGCAGGGCGACTCTGCGGCGCCAGCAGCTATACATATAAGGCCGTCAAGCCGCAGATTTGTCAGCGGGCGGACATTAGCCTCTCGCGCGCAAGAAGGCCAATGAGCCACCCGCGGAGCCGCAGCGCCACCCGGTGAAATTTATACGCGTCGAACCGAACTGGGTCAGAGTATAGACTTCTTTATCCGCGCCTCGACTGAAAAACTTTCCTCCTTTATCGGGGTTGCCGATATACATTCAAATTTCGAATGCCGTACATCGTCGCTTAAACTTTTCCAATTAAGCGATAACTGTCGCGCAAACATACGTTTGGGGCTGAAGTGGGAGAGAATAATGTAATGAAGATATCCTCGAACGAGATAAAATGGCAAGAGAGCATAGAAAAGTATACCAGCAACTGCACTACGTGTTATTTCGCTGTTGACTCGTCGTCGTCGGGCTGTACGCGGGGGCGTATAATTTAAGAGCCATATTTCTCGCACCGCCGCCGCGAACGCTGGGTTATCGTGTCGTCATCGTGTTATACCCCTGCAGAAACAGCTCCGCGGGGAATTTTCCGCGACGTGCGGCGCCGCTTGCGCCACTATAGTCTGCAGGGGGAGAGAACGCGCGCGGCAATTTCAGCGCGGAAAAGCATAGCTCTCGGCCTTGCTCACCTTTTCTCTCTCACTCTCTCTCTCTCTCTCTCTCTTTCTCCATATAAGAGCAACAAATTTCTCAACGATCCGCATTATACACAACTCTCCCTCCCTCTATCTGTCTGTCTGTCGGCTGATTAACGCTCGAGAGCGCATATAGTATACACATCGAGCTTATTTAGAGGCAGCGACGAGAGAGCCGAGGCGCGAATCAAATCAGCGGAGTTCTCGTTCGCGCTGATGAATCAAAGGCCGCGTAGAGAGCTCGATTGAATTGTCGATATGAGAGCGGCGTATGCGCATAAATCATTGCTTTCTCTTCCGTCTGTATCTGCAGCCGTTGCACAGCTACGAGCGGCTCTCAGTCTCCATCCGTTACAATTTCGCCGCTGCTACTGTGTCGGCGGCGGGATTAGCGATTTGTCAATTAGCCGCGAGCGCGGGCTCGCTAATTTATTTACTGCCGAAAAAGAGAGAAAGAGGAGAGAGAGAATAAGGGGCTTTCTTATTCGACGACGGCCAATAGCAAAGGCTGCAGCAGGCACGCTGCCAAGAGGAATTTACACCGTTCTAATTCAGATTTAGGAAGCCAGTGGCCGCAGCCGCGCTGAATAATTAAAGCGACTGAGACGTAGCCCGATAAGCCCTGCAAGCATTTCTTCGCGTCCATTAGAGCGCAGCCACTTCAACGCCCGCTTTGAATGAAGCTTCGATATTGTCGAAATCTAACGGCGGTGACTCATCGGCTCAATTAGCTACGAGACGAGGACGACAAAGAAAATCAGAGCGAGAAATCAACTCCCTCATACTTAGAGCTAGCTTCTCCGCGTTAGAGGAAAAAAGTTGGGAGCGCTCGGGGCTGTGCGCGTGCGGCGACTTTGGAAGCAGAGAGAATAAAAGTCGCTCTTTCTCCTTTGCGGGCAATTAAAGTTTTTCCAATCTCCGGCCGGGCCGACCGATTGCGAGGAGCGGCTGTACCCTCCGACTCTCTCGGTTTAATTGCTCGTCCTACCCGGGTGGTCATATAGCTCATAATACGCCCGCGGCGAGTCTTCTCTGCGTCGCGACTTTTTCTATATCGGTCTTCTTATTTTCCGGAGGGGGGGGGGGGATCCGTTCATCAAACCGAGTCATCGAAGCGGCAAATATTCCGCCGCATATCCGGCCTGATTTTTCAAAGGATCCTCTTCGAGGAGGAATTCTTTCTCCTCGCGTCTTTCTTTTGCTCCTCATCCACGACTTTTATTTTCGGTCGCTGCAAGCTCCCTTGAGTAGTCCACGCGACGACGACGCGGGTGTACTGGCTCTGCACGCGGCCGCCGCAAGAAAGGAGCAGTAGACGACCGCCGCCGGCGGCGGCTTGGCTTGCTCCGCTTCCTTCCCTCTCATCTTCCGCGCAATCGGCACTCTTCTCTCTCCCTTCTCTCTATACCCGCACCAATAATATTTCCTCTTTCCCAACCGAGCGAATAATCCAGCCGAGCGTGGAGTAACGGGACAGGGCGAAAAAATTCAATTCGTCGATTCATAATATTGGCGAAGGAACGAGACTGAAGAAACATCGGGGAATCCGGCGCCGCAGAGCCCGAGCTGAAATACAGTTAGCTTTGATGTATAAGCATTGGTCGAGTCTGCAGTTATTTGTTACGCCAATTCTCATATTCGTCTCTGATGTTGAGGATAAACCAAGGATGGTCAGTGAAATCACGTGAAATTTTTGGAGAAGCGAGAAACCGTTATTTAGAAATCCTATAAAATTGCTATCTTTCCAAGATTATGGGTGTATTAAGAAAAACAAGGTCCAAGTTTTTCAACTTCTAGTGAAGAAAATATTACAAAGTAATGAGACTAGCTTACCACGAACACTGCATCTTTTATCTTCTAGGTGTATCCTACATCAGTACACGAAAAAACCTTCCCCAGAGACATAGTTCCCAACTTAAAAATTTTTCATTTTGATCTATCGAGTCAGTTATTTCCGAAAGTATATTCGCGGTGCTTAATTTAAAAGCTCAACATTCCATCTCTCATTCCGTTATTTCCTTTTTTTATTCGACAACCCAGCAATATCGCGAAACATATATAATAATGCACTAGCACAGAGAGATGCAAAAGGAGCTGCACGCCTAGCCCGAACAAGAGGATGTGCGCTACAATTCCTTGCAACTAAACTGGGTCAGCAGCTGGCGCTGCTGCTAAAATGCTTGGAACGTGCTTTGATGTCAAATACATTTCTCGCCTCAAACTTTCTTATGTACGGCGCATGTTTTACCCGACGATACTTAAAATGCCTATAGTCACTTGTCACGATTTTTTCGACTTACTTCAAGCGAGCAGAAATTTTGCGCTGTGTATTATGGTTTACTTGATTGATGTCGACATGCCTCCGAGCTCCACTGACGAACGATTATTCAAACGAGAGAGGAGAAACGTGAAGCCGAACGGGAGGCTAATATGGTCTAGTTTTCGAATTGATATATTACTATACAGTAATGGTTGGACTAGCAATCGAAGTTGGATTCGTGAGCGATTTGAAAGAAAAATATTTGAATAGCAAGCCCGTAATTGCGAGTTTCAAGTGCATGATCTTATTCCTTCGAAGTTTTCTTTACACACGCCGACAGATTTTAGCGCGTCAAACTCTCAATATGTACGATGCGAACGTATAAGTCAGAGGAATTCCAAGCACGTTCGTATTTTATGCAGCAGCCGTGAATAAAACGCAGACGCTCTTTGTACCCCTTCATAAAGCAAACTGAAACGAATTTTCCTTCCGGAAAATTCCCTTTCCTGTATATACCAACTCGAACATATTGTTTTTTGTACCTTCGCCAAAGGGTTCGAAAAATGCGTCGAGCTTTTGTCAAGAAAGCTTACACAAGGGGAAGCAAAGCGCTTAATTCCTCGAAGAATCGGATTCACTGTTATTCGCAGCTATTTCCGCGCTCTTTTTGGAAAAGGCGCGCGAGAGGGAATCGGCAGCGGAAAGCGACTTTTTAAATTGTCTGCGCGAGGAATTTAATTAGAGAGGGAAACTTGCTTTTCGCCTCTAAGCGTATTACTTCTGGTCACTTGAGCACTGAAAAGTTTCGGAGCTTGGCAGCTTCTGCTCTTGCTTTGAAGACAGGCGAAATTGAAAGTTTGAGCGACGAAATTCCGGAGGCTGAAAAATGATCATTTTAATGTGCGCTAAGCCAAGGGCCCTTGTACGTTACGTGCACGTTAAGAGCAAAATTTTCAGTCACCGCGTTGAAAAAAAAAAAAATAATAATAATAACAGAGCTTAGAACTCCATCACTGGTGTTCAGACAGGGTGGGTAATTTTTTACTCGCCAAGATTCAGCGAGAGAGAACGAGAGATATCGGATGCATGCAGGCGCGAAAGACGAGCTGGTAAGAGAGAAATTTCTCGAATGATAAGGACGCAAACGGAAGGGGAGAGGAATGGAGGTCGTTCCCTGGCCTAAGGGCTCGTTCTAGGATATGAAGTTTCCTTCGCTCTCTAGCGCTAGCTATCTCCGTCTGTCTCTCTGTTGGAATCTGCAGCAGCAGCAGCGACTCTCCACTCGAACGCATCCTGCTGCAGCTTTACGACGCTCCTCGGCTGCTACTTCACGAGTTTCGCACAAAGACCAGATAGCTAGATTATTGCTGAGTTATATTTTCAGCTCGAAAGAGAAAGAGACTTCTTCTGTATTAGCTCTTGATTAATCGACGAAAGCGTAGATTTTTTTCATTAAGGGTTTCATTCAGCGCCTATTTTACGAAACTTCAAGTTCTTGTTTATAAAAATTAATTATAAGCTCGAGCGTTAAACGGCAAATAAACCCGGATTTAGCAATTTCTCTCGGCCCTGAAAATTATGCATATAATTGCATTTTTTTCAGGAGCGGCTCGCAGAAGGCGCATTAAGAGCAGGTTTTAATTACGTCGCTCATATCCTGCGAGTGAAAAAAGGAGCAAAAATAAAAGGCTAAAATTTCGCCCCCGAGTATCTACACAGTGGGGGGATTTGTTAACGCCTAAGTCACATTTGACATTACCATACAGAGCAGGCGCGCGTAAAGTTGCGAATGCAGACGCAAAATGCGACAGAAGCTTTATTAAATGGAAGCGAATGCAGGGTCTTTTTTGAATTCCTTATCTACTGCCGCCTAGGTATACAGAAGAGTATTTTTATTGAAATCTCCAGCCGAGAGGCCATCGAACGCAGCAGCAGCACACATAACGCGGATGGTATTATAGCTTGAAAAATTCCATTTATGCGCGAGCGCGAGAAGCTCGTTTATGGGCAGCTGCCGGTGGAAGAAAGTTCAAACCATGACGGATGCGAAGGGAGGCGATAGGCTAAAAAGTTCGCGCCTCTCGAGCTTTTCCCAGTATATATACATATATAGGTATATACACCGCTGAGTCTTCCGCTCTGCAGAATTCGCTTTCTATATACATGTATATACCCTCTGCACGAAAACTGCTGAGCGAGCTCGTCGACCTCTGATACCGTACTGCACTGCGCGTGACATAGTTATAAATATTTTGGAGGGCGCTCGAGCACAGAAAAGAATCGAAATTTGATGGGCGCGTAACGAGTCAAAAATCAAACAGAAAAGGGCTGCGCGTATACGACGCCTCTGATCACAGAAAAAAAAGAAGAGAAATAAAGTCGAACCCGGCGTGCGCTTGCATGTAAAAGCGCAAGTGGCTTCGCGACTCTATATATGTGTATGTTTCACCTCGTGTTTCACAGCGAGGCATCGGAATCGACGACTCGTCGCTGCTGCTCTGCTGGCAGGAGTTTGCGAGCAATTATGCTTGCCGCCGCTGTGGCTCGCTGCGGACTCGAGCAAGAGTCGCTAATGATTCGCTAACGAGGCAAGTGCTTGGCCCGCTTCGCCCTCTCTCGCGCAGGGAGAGAAAGAGAGAGAGAGAGAGTTGGAATCTCTCGAGAGACTATCTAGGTGCTCTCTAGGCTCGCTCGTCTTTTCCTTCAAGGACTTGCTATAACCGATTGCGCCTTCCTCTTTCAAGCTCTACTCGCTCTATCTGCAGTAGTGCGCGCGCTGCATGTATACA
The DNA here is from genome assembly GCA_024372645.1 of Trichomalopsis sarcophagae. Classification (NCBI taxonomy): domain Eukaryota; kingdom Metazoa; phylum Arthropoda; class Insecta; order Hymenoptera; family Pteromalidae; genus Trichomalopsis; species Trichomalopsis sarcophagae. The sequence continues at coordinate 441,001 of QLSS01000002.1, forward strand.
CCACTGGCGTACGTTGCTCGGAGAGCCTTGAAAAGCCCTCGACGAAGCAGGTCAGGCTCCAGCGCGCGTCTTTTTCAGAAAGCCACATTATACGCGACGAGGAAGTAAGTTCCTGTTGCTACGCTCTCTCTAATGAATTATTTCAACGAGTTCTGTACATACAGCTCGTTGAAACGTCGGTCGTACAAACTAGTAATTAGAAAATCCGCTCTCGTATAACGAAACGACTCGCGCGGACTTGGCAGCGCGCTCTGCTCTGATTGCCATTTGAGCAAGCGTAAAAATCCAGCCTTGTGTACTACGTGACACGTACAGTTGTATAGATCTCGGAATACCGTATATTCGCTCAATGAAGCGAAAGACTGCGGAAGCGAGACAAAGGTACACGCCAGCGACGCAAGAGTCCCAGGATGGAAACTGCCAGGGTCATTCAGCCGGAAATTGGCAATAAATGCAAGCAACGTCACCGCGGTTTAATTGAAGCCCGAGAACACTCGAGACGCCGCGTATATATATATATATATAGTCGCATCGTCATCTCGCAGTGCAGAGCAGCAGCGACGACGACGGGTATTTCTCTCCTATTCCTCGAGAAGAGATGTGTATACACGTCCTGTGCAGCCCTGTGTCTAAGTTCAGCGCAGGTACAATGGGCCAACCGCGACAGACAGACGACCAGGGAAGCTCCAAGGAAAGGAAGCTGCTCAGGACGCTCGATTATGAACGACGAGAGAACAACATGGACCCTTATGCCATAGTCCTTGGGCTCCCCAAAGTGGCTTGTCACTTGGTTAATATACCCAGACTCAATCTGTGTAGTGGTATACTGTACGAGGATCAGCCGCAGAACAGACTCTCTAACGCTGCTCTGCCGCTGATCTGCTGATTCTCTGCACGGCTTGTTGTGTATAGATAGGCGCGCTTATACCGACGCCCTCTCCTCATTCAATTCGGTATGAGCTTGCGAAAGCTCGGTTACTGCGATCTTATACGGGAAACGATTATGAACGATGGAGTTTATTAAACGAACGACTTTTCTTGCAGTCAATTCGTCATTGATTAGGTGATACTATTACTAGCAGCAGCAGCGACGTTCCTTGAAATATGTCGACAAGTTTAAAGCCGCGGCGGCAAAAACACTACACGAGCAAAGAGAAAAGGCGGCCGGCACCGTGAGAAAAAGCAGCTTAGTACTTTCTCTGTCTCCCTCTCTCCGAGGGATTAGCGAATGAGCTTGCGTAACTCAAAAATGCAAAGGTTCCTCTAACTACTCGTCGCGTTCCGCTTTTTTTCTTCCCTCTTTTGGCTGAGCTGCGCTACAGTCGTTGGCGAAATTTCAAATGATAAACTCGCTGTGAGTAAATTGGCCCACGCCAAGAAAAACATCCTGCGAGCGCATCAAAGTTACGAACCTCAGAAATTTCCCCCGCGGAAATGCGGGAGATTTCTCTTTTCGTCCGTGCGCTGTAACGTTAATAATTACGTGAGCAACGATCATACGTTTCCCTTATTTCATAACAGTATAACTTTCGGTTAAATAAGAACTTTGAATATATATGAGCAATTTTATCGGTGACACTCGCAAAATCTCCTCGTATTTGTGAATTAATTTCAGAGTATAGCAACGGCGATATAGCGGCATACTCAAAGGCGAGATTAGCATGCTTAAACGCATCCGCTGGGAATCTGTATATATACGTAAAGTCATTTGCACTTTAAACAGCCTAAATACCCCGAATTCGCTGAATTCCCAGAACACGCGTTCTCTACCCCTCGCATACAGATAAAATCATAAATGGTTAATAAAATAAAAAAAAATAATAAAACATATTACAGCTGTACGATTTCATCTGCGATATTATAGATCGAACATCTCCAACGCGCCAGCAGCGGCGCGGTATCAGTATTTTACACCGGGACCGACACAAAGCCATCATGACGGGCGCCCGAGGCGCGTTGAATATTTCATCGGGCGATGTGGGTAGCTCAACTCTCTGGCCTAGCACCCTGCGCGGAAAAACCGCACTACCTATGGCTTCTGCTGTTGTTACCGAGGCTACTTCCTTCCTATATATAGACGAACGCCTGCATACGCGTACGAGACGTGCGGTTAGGAGACAGTGACGCGAGAAACGGAAGAGGGACGAGCTGCTGCCATTGGGGAAAAGGGGTAGAAAGGACCTCGAGACATGCGGGAGCATTTTACGGATTTTATCAAGCAGTTGTTAAGACAAATAATAGATTTTGCAACGTTGATGCTCCAAATTCAGCAGAATGCATTGATAGAGATTGATAAACGTGCGAGCATGTCAAAAAGCGTGTTTCTATTTTCGACAGAAACAAAAAGAGTATCATCGAATGCGCAGTAAAAAAAAACTGTATATACCTGACAGACCAATAGACCAGCGAGTAAACTTCGCCGACTATATATTCAGCTCTCAATAAATAACGTGCGCGCGAGCAAGTAGCTGTCAGAAAATTTGCAATTCCCGCGTGGGCTACCTATAGCCACTGCAAATACTGCCTCTCTCGCGCGCACTCTACGTGCTCTCCGGCATGTCGGCAATAGTCTAGACAGAGAGTTTTTCAAATTTTATACGAAATTTCGGGTTGAAGGACGTGAACGCGCGAGAGAACTTACAGAGAATGAACCGAAGAAAAATTCCTTCTCCCGAGAAAAATGAATTTTCACATCCCTGTACCATCGCGCGTTTTCCTTTCTTCGTTTCTCGCACGTAATATACACAGATGTTAGGGAGGAGGAAGAAACCGAACATTCATCATTCTCAACAACTCGAACTTTCGCGGCGCGATACGGCACGACAGAGATCACGTAGCATCCATTGCATGTATTAGAGTACAGCTAAATGGAGAATATTACCACGGCGCGTGCTCCTCTTGCCTCGCTATATTCGGAGGGCTCCTTTACACTGGGACTTGTGTGTTTATGATGTATTACGCGCGTATCAGCTCGGCTATGAAAATCCTCTTTCAGCGTTACTAATGGGCTGACGTGTACAAGTATAGAATACGCAGTTAAGGTACACCGAGAGACCAAGAAAGACGGAATAACCGCGTATGCGGAACGTTAGTCAAGAGCTAAAATTTCTCTTCCAGCTTTCGGGACACCGTTAATGATGCTAAAAAACAAGTATTGTGGAGAATGACACAGTCAGAGAGTCATAGGACCTCTTCCTGGGACGAGCTAATTTTAATGAGGTTGGGCGAGGGGGGAAGCAGTCAAAGCTGCAGAGGCGAGAGAGGGGTGGTTAAGTAATTCGACTTCAAAGAGAGGCAGAGGGATGAGAAGATATGAAAGAGAGGGAATAAGACGCTATCATAAAATATATCGCTGTTACGAGGAAAGCGGGTACCTCTATATCACTCTTGGAGTGGATGATAACAAGCTGAATGGTGCAGAGATTAGATAATCAATTAAAAATATTTAAAAAATAAAAAAGATCGTACAAATGGATTATTTCATTCTAGTCCATTTGAAGAAGCGTTCACGTTATAAGAAATATCTTAATGGTAAAAAAAGGTTGGGGCCCCTGTTGGAATGCAACACTCACGAATCACGTGGAACACCGGTCAGTAGGTAAAAAGCGGCCCCTGCGCTTTACACTTCAACCTGCGCGCTACAGAGAGCGCGCCTCACCGTGCACGAGCGAACACACCCATCAGAATGACGTACTCCAGTAGTGTCCTAAGTTTGTGTACGCGCGCGCAAGGTTGTTCTTGTATCACCTGGAATCTTGGGACTAACGAAAAATGTTGCTGTACCAGCGATCTTTTATCGTCGTCTTTACAATCCTGACCTTTCTCACGATAGGTATGAATTGAAAAATTCGACACTCAGAATTCGTTCGAGTATTTTAAGTCAATCTAAAAACAACGTGATTCACGTATCGTTGAATGCCGCCATATTGAATATTACTTTTCGTGCATATACAAAAATTCGTTCAAAACATTGAAAACCAGGTTGTTTTTAGAGTCAATTTCAAATAGGAGATACGCACGTTGTGTATTTGATAATTATTCGTTGGATTTAGTACGAAGTTATCTTTCAGGAATTCTCGTAAATGAATGAACCAATTATTAATTAAAAATTCGTATTCCAGGCAGTTTTGGTATAAAGTGCTACCAATGCAGCAGTGACACAGACCCGGAGGGCGTAGATAACTGTGGTGCCTATACAAATTTCGACAAGGAAAGGCACATTCCAGTGGAGTGCAATAGTGACGAATCGAAAATGCCTGGTACCTTCTGCGTTAAGTTGACCCAACAGAGTCCCCGTGGATTTATTTGTGAGTATACGAATAAAACACTCCTAAAATATCTCACACCATACACCCGAATTAATTTTTTTCATTAATCTTATGACCTTTTCTACATATGAATCAATGTATGAAACATAACCTCTAATTCAATTCTTTTCATTTACAAATTCATCAATTATTGTTAGAGTGAAAACAAAATTGCACATGAATAAAAATACAATCAAATAGAATGCAAAAATACAACAATCTTTGAAAAGAAACAAAAATGCCAAAGTGAATTATAGTTTATTCCGCACCTCGCTGAACGATTTGCATATTCAGCAGCGTCGATGACAATACTAAACCGTTTTCTTACATTAATCCTCGACTTTTAGGGGATGGCAGATGGAGACAGGTGATCCGTCGCTGCGCTTCCGTGGCGAACACAGGTGTCACAGGCGTATGCAATTGGGGCGTTTACGAGAACGGCGTTTACTGGCAGGAGTGCTCCTGCTCCGAAGATTCATGCAACTCGGCCACAAATCTCGGCTTGGCTTTCAGCACGATTCTCGCCACTCTAGTGATTTCTCAGTACCTCATGTAATTTCAAGCTATCGATCTGCCGAAAGTAAAGAAGAAAAAAGAAGATAGAAACACAGCATTCAACAAAAAGATGCACCATGTACCTTTTTACTTTCGCATAGCGAGAGAATACGACGAATCTCACTTTATAACTCGATAATGTGTACTGTTTAGTCCATCGAATTCGTTTTGTGCGTCCTGTACTAACAGATATTAATTTTATTGTGCTTTATTTTTCTTAGAATCGGAAAACAGTGTCTTCAATTTAAATGACAAGAAAGATTTTGGATCGTTTGAACTCGAAGTTATACCAAATATTCAAGTACGTCATGTAGATATAACCTTTTTTACTTTCTTCTTTTACTAATAACTTTTAAAGATTCAAACCAATTTCTTTGAATATAAAAAACGAGTAGATTTTTTTCCCGTTGTGATAGTATTATTGCACGTAAAATGTTTTACCTTTTTATAGCTTTTATAAATACATACTTTGTAAAAAAATATAATTCAATTATATTGAAGTAATTACTTTTCTGATAAAACGAACAAGTTTTATACGCATCTCTTTACTGGAGAAAATGCCGTGAAACTCGATTCCGTCCATGCGATTCCGAGATTGTGAAAGTGCGTTGCAATTTAATGAAAAAAAGAGTTGATAACGCACCATTAATTATCCGTCCATTAAAGGTAAACGTAATGTAAGTAACAACGATCTGTTAGGTCCTAGCATATTTTGAAATTTAGTACAAAATAAAATGACTGCATTGTTAACAAAAATGATATGCAGAGTATTAATTTTTAAATGTTGCCATTTAATCATTTCTAAAAAGGGTGACGCCCGCGTTCCAATTTTATTAACAAGATGCGAAAGACATTTATATAAATAAATGTAAATAAATATAGGTATTAATTATACTACTGTTTTAAACGAGACTACCATTGTGCATGTGTCACGCTGATAAACATTGTAATCCAACAACTCTATTTGTATTTTTTATATTGATAATCATACAAAGTTGCTTAACAGGAAAATAAAACCTAGAGCAGAAAAGAAAACAATGCAACGCATTATCTTATTTTCCTTGTGCCCTTCACTCTCCTCCTTTCAATTTCTGAAGGCGAATCCATTAGACACGTTATTTTGTGCTTTTACGACTGACGCCAACCATGAGAAAAGAAGCACGAAAGAGAGCGAGAAGAAAACGAGAGGGGCGACGGTGCTTTGCACGTTTAAAGGGCCCATAGCAAGAGCCTTTATCTCGCTAAAGGGTCACAAGTGTCTCCACAGCTCCCCCCCTCCTCACCCGCAACCCTATACGATCTCTCTCCAGTTTTCCGAGCCCTCTCCTAGTCAAGGACCATCTCCGATTAAGAAAAAAATAATAACTACTTTTTGAAATTAAAAGGGTGCTTTTAACGCTCCTCTTACTATAAGGATCATTCAATGACTTTTAACATCGTAATAATTTTAATTTATTCTGATTATTTTGATTTCATATATTACGAAAAAATTAGTAAATTTATACTGGAAAAGTAACAAAGTTATTAAAATTTAAGTTCTCTAATCGCGATGACCTTCTTGAAGAAGACAACCTAATCTGATGGTTCAAAGTTTGTTGAAGGAATAATTTGTGATTTACAGTATGTCATTCACCACCAAGGGTTGGCTTCTAGACACCCAGAGCAAAGGTGGCATCATGTTAATACCGGAAATTTAACAGCCACAAAGTAATTACATCAGGCCGGACAACTAATGCCTCCGAGAAGGAGCGCTAACAGAGAAGTGGGCCGCAGAACACAAGCCGGGTATACTTATTCAGTCCCTTCCATGCATTACGTCGTCACCGACGGCAGCATACGTTATACTGCTGCCGCCGACCCTCGTTATACCGCGAAACCACGTATAATTAAGACGAGACTGTGAGCTTCTTAAATATGGTACGAAGGACGTCGTCTGCGTAAGACTCGTGGCTTTCGAATTTCACTAACACCTTGATTTTGTTGAAACAAACCTTTCTTCATAATGACAATAATAATAACACTATGACAATGTTAATAGCTTTTATCAAGCACAAAGCCCGAAAAAGTTGTCTTTACTCAAGAAATTTTCTATATCTCAAACTGATGAACATGCATATTTTTATAATGAGGCTATCATAGATCCAGAAAATAAGTCCGATTGGTGAGCTTATTGGAAACTATTCAAGTATTGGTTATCGTCGAAATGTTGATAACGAATAAAGCTCGCAATATTCCAGCAAAAGTCACACAAAAATTTTATAATACTTGCCACTCGACCTCTCAATGCATCGAAAACGGAAAATTCGAGCCTACAGTTTCAATTGGCAACAGTGACTTAGCGCGTTCAATTACCTTTAAAACTTTGATAAAGGAATTTTCGTGGGACGTATGAACATTTTATACTTAAAATTTATAAAGACTTCCTTTGATAATCATTTGCAAGACATGCATAAGCAAAGTTTTTTGTATAGCATTTTAAAGGATGAAGGTACAGTTAACAGAATTTTTAATGTGAACAAAATCATGCACCATTTCTTTACAGTTCATATAGGTTGCAGCTGAATTATTATCTTTGTAAAGACTGAGATCCTCATTTAGGTCTTGGGGTGCGCAGTGCAAAAGAAAAGGCAGTGATATCTCATTCAAGGGGGCAGCGTAGGTCGCGGCTCACAATTTAAAAATTCTGCGCGATTCTTGGGGTAAAACCGTCGACGCTACCGCAATCTCTCGAGTAAATAGCATCACGATAGGGTCGTGAGAAAGAGCATGGAAGGGAAAAAGTAAGAGCGAAAGAAAGAAAGAAAGCTCTTGAAACAAAGCCAAGAAAGAGACTCTTATTTTCAAAGACTTAAAAACGCAAATCCCACCATCTATTTGCCTCTGCTCTGCACGCGCGTGCCGTTCCGTTCGGCCTCAGAAGCTTTTCTTATGTACACATTATTAAGCACTGCATATACTTATATCTGACTGTTTATGCAACTGATCGTATTTTGAAAATTGACTGTGGACTACAATCCTGGTTTACAACGTTGTTAATAATGTAAAAAAATTGCTAAAAATAAATAAATCTATAGTAACTTACTATCTTATTTTTTATTGATTAATACATTTTTGCGTCCGTGATCGAGGCACAAAAAAACTTATTTTTTTCAGTTTTCGATTTATTACTGAAAAAAAGTAGTCAAATCACTTGAAATTTTAATGAGATATAGTTTGATAACCTTAATTAAGAGTATTGTTTGAACATAAGTTCATAACGAAAACGAAATAGAAAAAAATAGGGAAATCAGAAATATCTCTCTACATCTGAAAGTGTAAAAAATCACTCGAATTAGAAGCAAAATTGAGTCACTCTTTGCAAAGAGCGAAATTTTGACTCGAAATGAGTCATTTTTCACTCTTTCAGATTTAGAGAGATCTTTTGAATTCATAAAAAAGCAATGCCTATAATGAAAAGTAATATCTTCTTAAGAAACGCGCAAGCGCTCACGAAATGGGTTGCCTTATTTAATCCGAGACGAGATGGCGGTGCTAAATATTTATGAAGAGATAGCCAAGGCGGATATTGCGCAGAAAAGCAGCCTAAGCGAGAGCCCTATAGGTACTTGCTCATATTATTATATATGTAAGCACGGAAAGAACAGACTTTTTTCTTAAGAATGGACTTGCGAGCATGGCTTGATGTATAGGGTGTAATAAGGACAAGCATTAATTTTATAAATTATGCAATAAATTGTAAAAATCATATGTCCTTAATTCAAGTAAAACGCAATCAATAGTTTTAAAATTCAATATAAAAATAAACCGCTGCCAATTCATTGGCACGTAGCTTCCTCCAACTAAATTTATAAGCCCATTTATAATGGGATGATTGAAAAAAACGCAAAATAGTGTTAATTAAAAATAAAAAATTGGCTATAAAAGAATATAGTTAAGAAATTAAAAAATAACTGTTTTTCCCGAATTCAGAATCCAAAAATATATATGCATGTCAAATTTTATTGATATTGACAAAGTAGTTCCAGAAATATTACGGTATACATACATACACACACATCCATAGGGACATTTTCCAAAAACACTTGATTTAAACTTCTACTACACTAAAAAGTATTTTCTAGAAGTTTTGAAGAAACTCAAAATTTTACTATTGCTAAGCTTCCTCTAGGAGGAAGCAATTACATCTTACGCAATATTGTTTAAAATTAACGTTTTTTTTTGTACTGTATTACAAAGACCTTACATTCTGTATAATGGTTAATAAATATAGATTGGAAACCCAATATAAACAATCCTAATGGCGTATTTTAAGTACAGACAGATTTCTGATCTCATCGTGCATCTATTAGGGCATCAGAAATTCAAGCGCACCGCTTTTATTCGAATTAATTAACCGCGGTACAAACGTTAAAACAATCTACAAAACATGCGGCAATATCTACGCGAAAGTACATATATAAATCGTATGCAGCAGTTCTTATTAAAAAAAAATCAACACAGGGTAAAGGGAGTCTCACAAGAGTTGCAAGAACCACTCACTGCACGCTGCTCACAGGGAAATGCCAGCTCTTAAATTATTTCTAGGTGTATTTTGCTCACAAAGAGATATCACAATCCTCCAGGTGTCATGGATTAGATTGAAATCCCAAAACTGGTACCAAGTTACCAACTGCAACCGAGCGTTTCCAGGAGTCTTCTTTGTCCGATTCGTCGAAAACGCGAATATCAATGTTTAATGCACTATGATAAATCTCTGGCCTTTGGAATATATTCGATTTGCCACGCGATTCGCCGAAACAAAGAATTTCCCAATTTTTCTAGAAACTTTTATCGTGCCCGATTCGTCGAAAACACGAACATCAATGTTTGATGCACTATGGTAAAACTCTGGCCTTTGGAATATATTCGATTTGCCACGCGATTCGCCGAAACAAAGATTTTCCAAGAAATTCTAGAATCTTTTTTCATGCCCGATTTTTCGAAAACACGAACAACAATGTTTGATGCACTGTGGTAAAACTCTGGCCTTTAGAATATATTCGATTTGCCACGCGATTCGCCGAAACAAAGAATTTCCAAGAATTTCTAGAATCTTTTTTCATGCCCGATTTTTCGAAAACACGAACATCAATGTTTGATGCACTATGGTAAAACTCTGACCTTTGGGATATATATTCGATTTGCCTCGCGATCTACCAAAACAAAGAATTTCCAAGAATTTCTAGAATCTTTTTTCGTGCCCGATTTGTCGGAAACACGAACATCAATGTTTGATGCACTATGACAAAACTCGGACCTTTAGTATATATTTGATGCCTCGCGATTTACCGAAGCAAAGAATTTCCAAGTTTTCAGAAATTTTTTCGTGCCCGATTTATCGGAAACACGAACATCAATGTTTGATGCACTATGACAAAACTCTGACTATTGGGATACGAAAAAACTTATTGTTAGCAATGCAGGCTGATTTGAGTCGAACAGCAACAAATATGCCTAAAATGGCGTCTTTTTTTCTAAACCGCAACGACAATGACGAACTACGTCGTTGTTGCACGTACACATAAAAATGGGCTTTTTCACGGGGGCTATATCATTACCACGCAAATATTTCACAGGAATAAGTATTAGAAGCATTATTACTCACCGAACATTGAAGTGCAGTGTAGCCTCGAGTGCAGAGCCAAAAATCGTCGCTCGCAACCGTCGCGGAAGCTCAACGTTTCATTACGTCGCGAATGTAACATCCGGTTTTGCGAATACACGCGAAAAACACTGCGTGCAGTTGTATGCGTTAACCGGCCGATAAACAGCCGTAACTACTTACGCGAACACGATTCAGGCGTTGGCGCCCGTTTTTCTCGAATCTCTCACGCCGGCGCACATCCTACCTCGTCGGCCGACCGGCTTGAACTTGTCGGCTTCCTTCTCCTTTCCCTCTCTTTCTCTCTCCCGCGGTGTCGCCACAGTCGCGCGGTCTTCGCGTTGCGCGAGTGCGAGCTTTCGAATCGAAACGTCTGGAGAAGCGCGCATGCGCAGAAGCAGCGGCGGAAGGAACCGCGGGGCATTTCAGTCGACTCACTTGTAAAATACAGCACTATATATTCTGCTCGAGCCGCGAACAAAGCTTTCGGTATATAGCTATACATATTACATCGAGTCTGCAGTGAAACGGGGGATCAGCAGCACGGGAAAGAGCGATAAGCGCGGCGCATGTGCATCGTTGGGAGAGAGAGAGCAACCGAAGAAACAGCGAGAGACAAAACCCTTACAATTTTCACGATGTGTAGTTAATAAACAAGCGTGTAAATCAGCGCGCTAACAGGCAGGCATCAGGTGGCCGAAGAACAGAGCGTCGACGAGGAGATAGCGCGCGTGTGAACAGCTCCTACGAGGATGAACGTGGCCGGTGGATCGGGGTTCTCTCGCACCGAGATTTTTATGCTCGTTGCGAGATTATCCTTCGTTACGGCTATCGGCTTCTTCAGCATGAAATATATTATGAACCAGCTTGATCCCAATAACAAGCAGAAGCGCAAGGCTAAAAAGAAGGTACCGCTCGAGGCTTGCTCCGAAATTGCGTCAGTCCCCTCGTTGCGCTCGTGACATAACCTTGCAGCAGACTATTTTTTTTTTTCTTTCTTTTCTTTTCGTTTCTTTCCTACACTCTCCTACCGTTATTTCAAATGCTCTGAGTTTTAACTCATTGCTTGCGTTTGCAGGCGGAGGAACAGTTGAGGAAGTTGGCTAGGACAGATGCCGTAGCTTTAACCAGGACCATCGATCTTGAGCAGCTGACTGACTATGAGATGATGATTGCCAGTCACTTGGTGGATCCTAAGGACATTCGAGTGTCTTGGGAGAACATTGCTGGACTGGAGCATGTTATACAAGAGCTGCAGGAGACTGTCATTCTTCCTATTCAGAGAAAAGAGCTCTTTGAAGACTCGCAACTGACCCAAGCACCCAAGGTATGGATTTTGTCTTTGGTATTATTTCAAGCACATATCTAAGGATTATCCATTCTACTTATTGGCTTTTGCAGGGTGTGCTACTCCATGGACCACCAGGATGTGGAAAAACAATGATCGCCAAAGCTACGGCCAAAGAAGCTAAAACTTGTTTTATTAACTTAGATCTCAGTATATTAACGGATAAGTGGTATGGAGAAAGTCAAAAGCTCACTGCTGCTGTATTCTCTTTAGCAGTCAAGCTTCAACCGTGTATTATATTTATCGATGAAATTGGTGAGTTGATAATACTGTTTATTTACTACAGCATTGTGGAATCCTAAATTGATTAAAGATTGTTTTTGCAGATTCCTTCTTGAGAGCACGTAACTCTCAGGATCATGAAGCAACAGCTATGATGAAGGCACAATTCATGTCACTATGGGATGGCTTGATAACTGATCCTTCGTGTACAGTCATCGTTATGGGTGCAACAAACAGGCCACACGACTTAGATAGAGCAATTCTTAGAAGAATGCCTGCAACTTTTCATGTTGGTCTACCTGTAAGTTTCTTGCTCGCTACCAAATTGTTCTCTTATTTATAATAATAGAAAATGATATTTATCACTGTTTAGAATGAGCAACAACGAACACAAATTTTAAATTTAATACTGGCTAATGAGCCAATAGCAGAGGATATAAGTATCGCACAATTATCAAGAATGACTGATGGCTTTTCTGGATCCGATTTGCAAGAACTCTGTAGAAATGCATCAGTATACCGTGTGAGGGATTATATCAGGAATTCCTAGTAAGTTTATTTATCATTTTTTTAGCATGAATTTTGTGCTCCTATTTTAATTTATTTTAATATTTTAGTGCTACACGTGCTGGTACAAGTGGGGATGAAGAAGTTTATCATGACGCAGTACGTCCTATAACAATGGATGATCTAGTAACTTCTTTAAAGAAAATGAAGACCTCAAAAGTGCACACAGGTAGCTTAAACATGTCTAAATTGGATCTGGACTAAAGAAATTGCAAACCATAACATTTGAAAAACTACGGTTTCATCGTGTTTTGCCTTATCAGCAAATTAATAATTAAAAAATCATAGGCTAACTTTTTCTTAAATTTATTACTACAAAGAATTGTAGATATTAGTGGTTTTAAATTATTTGCAACAATATCATGTCACTATTGAATAGAGTAAGTAATCTATGTAAGAAATTTAAAGATTATTTTTGTATTTTCAATTATAAAGTTTATAATGTTTAAAAACTTAAAAAAACATGAATCATAGCTTACATAGATCTTTGAAAAAAATTTCAATTTTTGCTTTGATTAGTATCCAAATAAATGGTACTATTAACTCGATTTTTTCAAAATCATATTATAAAACCACTAAGAATATTCTTACTCATTGTGTATGGTGTTTTTGATTGCTAAGAAATATTGCAGATTCAATAATGAGACAAGTATTTATGGCTTTTTGCCTTTTTACGCATTATCATCGAATGCTTTAATTTTTCTACTTGACAAATCTTTACTTATGTTTATTTATTTAAAATGTTGTTTTTTTTTTACATTTGTACAATGATGTAATTGAATCATTGTTTTTTCCACATAAAATTGGAAAGGACAAATTTATAAACTAAATACATTTACATACAGATATTTCAAAATAGAGAATTCAATTATGTACAAATGGATGAAATGAATAAACTATCTCCTATTATGCTGGAGGTGCAAGGTAACGTAGTAGTAATTCTATGAAATTCATTGTTCAGAATGCAATGTATAAACGAATTGTTATAAAAAAAACATGAAAATAGAATCTGTAAATATCTCTACGATTAGTATATATCATAAATGTATTATCTATTTGATTCCCAATCAATTTATGTGTACTTCTAAGTGATTGCATATTTGTGAGATATTATTGTGCAGAAAATGAAAGCTCGGTGGATAAGAAAATAATTGACGAAACTAACAAAGAATCGTCTATATAATTTGTAACTCGGTTTAGGAAGTATCCTTAAGCAGCTTGTACATTTTTTAATCAACTATGAAAAATACTTGTAGTACACCAGTAAAATTTGATTCAAGTGTAGAGGTAGAAAAAAGAGTTCTTATGGCAGTGACATGAACAGAGAAATATGCTACTATAACAGACTTTAACTGATATTATGTAGATTTGAATAAAAATTTTTTGGGAAGCTCAATAATAAAACAAAATGTTATGACATTGAACATCATTTAAATATTATACGATATTAAGTCTTCATTTTACATTATACTTACTCAAAATAGGATGATTTTGTGTTGCTGTTTTGTTATATTATTGCTTGTATTTATAGGACAATTTTGAACCTAAAACTAGTAGAGTTTTTATTAGTCGATTATTGTATGTACATATTTCGTTTGATACTTCAACTCTTGTCTATCATTGAAATGTATCATGAACGATACATATTCATGATGGACAATAGCTTAAAATTTTGTATACAATTATAAAGCTAAATAAAAATCTAGTTAGAAGACAACTAATAGAAAAGAATTCCATGAACACCAACTTGATATAATACTATATAAGTATGAATCATCTAATTGTATTTTTTTTTCAAACTAAAAACAAACCTTTATTCCAGCTCAGTTCTAATGTTGTAATCACGATTTTTTTATAATAAAAATTGTTGTTCCATTACATAAAGATATATGAATTCATTTTTACTCCAAAAAGCAGTAGGGCTGAGGCTTTTGCAACAAATTCATTGCATACAGTGCGGGACCTACCCCAGCCTACCAATACCAAAAATAGGTAAAGATCGCGCATCTTATAACGTCGATATTTTTTCAGATACCTAATATTCGGTACTTGTTATAATCTAAAAAAACTGCACCCTGCTTGAATCTAATTCCACCGTCGCTAAAAATTCATAAAATGCAATATTAATTGCAAAAAGTTAATAAAACAGAATTCAAGAATCGCCGAACTGCACGGCGTCTTGGCGCATGCGCGGCGCAGATATTCTAGGATTTTTATTTTGGGAGGTCTTTATTAGCGGCAACTTCCCGCAGATTATCTATATATTGCGTTAAAAATTGTATAGGAGGTTAACTTATACATTTTTCCTTCTTAATAAATAAAAGTTTAACTCAACAATGGATACACATACAATGGTAATTATATTAACAACGTTATTTTTAAAACTTCCTTAGTTAATACTCTTTAAGATCTTGGAAGATCCAGCGCGCTATTCGCCGGTACCGTCGCTGCGCAAGTCGAAACCGCCCAGACCCGTTGTATAACGCGCTACATAAGTGCACGATCGCTCGCTCTCTCTATCTCTATCTCTCGTCAGAGAACAATAGGTCGTACTGCATATATATGTATATGCTGCACATAGGCTGCACTTGATCTGCAACTGTCAAGGAAGAAGTAACTTCGCGGTGCGCTATTCACCTGTCCTAGCAAAAGTAGCACTTTCAATTCTTAATCGTTGAAAGCGAGTAATATCGAATAGGAAAATGAGGCTGTAACATGGTTTTGAAGGCTTTTTTACGTTTTGCAAAAACGTAAAACGTAGCTGCCTCCACGTATCACGTGATCTTCACAGCGCCCTCTGATAAAACTTGGACAGGCGAATTGTGTGCGGGAAGCCGCCACTCGTGGACGCCGGACGGAAGTACGGAGAGCTACAGCAGCAAAGCAGACTGAAAGCCGCAACTACCTCCATATACGTCCGCATCCTAGAGCCGCATATACATACATATATATATATATATATATATATATATATATACACGAGTCAGTTCGCGAACGCGAGTGCAGCTGCCATCGCGCGGAGAAAGAGTTGAAAGCATCATCAGCGCTAAGCGCGAGAGGGACAAAGACTAAAGAGAGTGAGAGGAAGAGAGAAAGAGCGTCTCTCCGCTGCCACTGTCGTCTTCTACCGCTGATGTGACGAGCTCTCTCTCTCTCTTTCTCGCTGCATAATAGCTGCGAGCCAAGTATACAGCGCGGCCGACAAGTAGTTGATTTATCCTCCTATAGAATACTTTCCCAGAAACCTATGTAATGTGTAGCGGCGGTGCAGCCGCGAATCGCGACTGCTGAAGATGATGATCCGCCGCGCGGCAGGCTGCTGTTACTACTGCTGCTGCTTACCGCCACTCTGGGCTGACTGGAGCACTCTGCGCGACTTCGGGATTCGGCACACACCATATCGTCCCGAGAAAGTACGCCTGTGCAAGTTTTCATTCTAGTAACCCCTGTACTAAGTATTCAATCCAACTCCTGGTGTACCTGTGCGAGTGTGCCTGAGCAGCTTCATCTAACAAGTATCGCAGTGTGCGAGTGTGATGCAGCTCTACTCGTAGGTAGAACTTTGTCTTATATTCCGGCTTCCAATCGCTCGCATAGCCTGTTCGGAAAGGGATGTGTCTCTACTTAGACTTCTGTCAGTTATAACCTCGCTGTTAACGTTCTCCTTCCGCGCGAGTTCCGCGATCTTTTCGCGAACGCGAGAGCATTGACATCTCTAAGCCACATATCCTTCGGTATAATACTGATGCATAACCCTTGGATAAACGAAATGTCAAAGGAAAAGCGCGTATCCGAGGTGCATTCTAGCCGGTGTTCGATTTATACATTTATACAGCTCGTGCTCCCGGTGCATCGAGGCTGCTGCTATATATCTCCTTTCTTTCTCTCCCTTGCAGCAGTCCTTGTTTTTTTCGATGCCAAGTACTCGAGAGGCAGCAGGCAAAAATTAAAAAAAAAAAAAAAACGGAGAAGCTCGCCTAAAATTTCGAATTGAGAAAGCATTTGCAACAATGTAACCGAGTAGATTGAACTCGGCAGCGGGTAACACACATATGGAGTGTACAGAGAGAAAGAGATAGATGCAACGAGAGACGATACTGTACTTTTGTCCCTTGAGAGCGCTCGTAAACACGTGCGATCGCGGCCATGAGCTGCTCCCTCGCGTGCGGCCGCGACGATAAGCCAGACGCAGAACGTTAGAAAGAGAAAGAGAGACAGACACATACCGAATTTTTCTCCTCTTCGCGCATTATAGGTGCTTATAATGCTACTTATCCAACGCGCGCGCGCGCGCGAGAGAGAGAGAGAGAGAGAGAGAGAGAGAGAGAGAGAAAGAAAGGCCAGGACACAAGGAAGACACCTGCGGGAGACGCTGTATAGGTTGCCTTCCGCAAGCGCGCGAGAGAGAGAGAGAGACAGAGGGAGAGAAAGCAAACGTCGAGAAGAAAGTGGGACTTGGGAGTGTCGCTTGCTCTTCGCTCGTCCGATCGCCCTCTCTTCGTTTCGTTACTTCGTATATATGTATACATTTTTTGCACACATGC
The DNA here is from genome assembly GCA_024372645.1 of Trichomalopsis sarcophagae. NCBI lineage: Eukaryota > Metazoa > Arthropoda > Insecta > Hymenoptera > Pteromalidae > Trichomalopsis > Trichomalopsis sarcophagae. The sequence goes on from QLSS01000002.1 coordinate 458,185, forward strand.
GCGCGCGCGTTCCGACGACCGACGACGATATAACTCTCCGGCCTCCGCTCGCGCTCCGATTTTACTGATACGGGCTACACGCGCTTTTCCCTCTATCTCTCGCTCTTCTTTTTTCGAGCGAAAATAAAAAGCAATGCTCCGCAGACTCACGCATATGTAGTACATATATATACCGAGCCGCCGTCCTCCAGTGGCGATCGCGCGCGCGCGGATCGTTGCTCCGCTATATAGGTATCGCGTATGGGGAGCAACGAGCGCGAGTGTGAGAGAAAGAAAGAGAGAGAGAGAGAGAGAGAGAGAAAGAGATAGCAGAACACACGATTACACACCTATATAGCTAGAGAGGTAGGCTCGGTGCTGCTGCTGGCTGAGTGTGAGGATTTCTAACCTGGCATGTCTGTGTTGGCTCAAAGCTCATTCTCGCGCAACCGTCGAATCCCAGGAAAAAGCGCGTACTTGCTAACCGCTCAGCCATTCGCGATCAACATCGAGAAGTAACGCGTTCGCTTTCAAGGGATATAATTGCTGTAGGAATTTTCGTCGGACGTGAACTTAACCTAGAACGCGAAATCGTCGGTCGATACCCGTTCTTTCTGTGCCCTCCCACCTCAAAAATCAATAATGTTTCGGTAAGATTGGGAATCCAACGGACTTTGACTTTCTTCGTCCTTTCTTTGACTTTCTTCGTCCTTTCGACGGTTTACCCGAACCCTCATTTTAAATGGCTGAGAGTCGTGTGTGTGCGTGTGTGTGTGTGTGTGTGTGTACGTGTATATATATATATATATATATAGAGAGAGCTTGTATTTCACAGTCACAATATAGGTTTTTTCTCTCTAATGCTCTAATATCCTCCATGCTTTTCATTTGTGATAACTAATTAACGTTTTCATTCAACTGTTCATATTCCTTGTCATGCTTAGAAGATTCTCTAATGTCATTTTTTTCTCTCCAGGATTGTGGATTTGTGTGCATCGTGGTGCGTGAGATGTTGAGTTTGAAGAATGTATAAGACAGTACACAACTTTTTGATACACTTCAAATAAGTTTAGATTAGTAATACAAAGAAAAAAAGAACAATAATATTCAAGTGCGCTTGTAGATGACAGTTACAAGCGTGTGATATTTAGGATTTTAACAGAATGACTATTCTTTGATGCATGTGATCATCACATTGAAGTAGCTAACTTAACTGAACTTGTCAACTTTTCATTTCAAAAGAATCATCATCAAGATAATTTGTACAAAAACAAAGATCAAGACAAATGTGCTACAAATGTGTATAAGACTTGATAACGCACATCATCATTGCATTTTGGTGCTTTCACAAATGTGAAATCATATAAGCCATGATCATAAGCTGTTGAAATTTTCTACTATCCAATGTGCTTTTGATACCTATGAGTGGCTGCATCACTATTTTATCTTTTGAACAATTGAAATCACAAATTGGTAGTGAAGTTGCGAATGGATTGGGTTCAACACTGTGAGCCTTAGCAAGGCATAAATCATTAGATACGCATAGGATGGACGTTACAAAGGACCTATGTTCTGTGAATTGATGGGTATATGCTTTTCCTGCAGGAGACCCACCAGCAACCGATTAAACAATAAGATCTCTGAGCATATTTCGGCATCGGTAACTCCTCTTCATGTTTGTTTTGAAGAACCAAGAGGACCAGAATTGGACTTGTGTGATATCACGTCTCTTAGACCACAGGTAAATATATTCAATACCAAGAAATGTTTCCTTATTTCAAAACTCTAATAGACTTAAATCTAATAACGTCCATCAATGTCTAGCCTTATTTTCATAACATTACAGTGACCTTGTTCATATAAATATTGAGAGATTCTCATTCCTTCATAATCATCTATTTATTTTCTTCAGATAAATCAACATTTTTGCACAGTTGTTTCAACAGCTTTCTTGAATCACTGAAAATAATATTAATAAATTGTAATAATTTTAAAGCAGATTGAAGGTGGGAATAGTAAGAGGGGAAGCCGAGAAGTTCCTTGTGAGGACGATACTGGAGCAGAGCTGCTCCAATCTGGAGCAAGTGAGCTGAAGCAAACTCAAGCAAGTATGGCGAACACTATAAGCAACATGAAAATGACTAACCCCATAAAGGGGTTAGTCAGTAAACGTCGGAAACGTTTTACAGCAGATGGCTATAACCTTGATCTCACATGTAAGCCATTTTATAGAAATAATATATATTTCCATAATCTATTTTATACAACAGCCGAATAACGTGTATGTATTAATTTCTATAGATATAAAAGATAATTTAATAGCTATGGGATTTCCTGCTGAAAAATTAGAAGGTGTATACAGAAATAACATAGACGAAGTTGTTAGATTTTTAGAATCCAGGCATAGAAATCATTACACGATTTACAATCTGTAAGTAGACTGCTTTACAAATATAATATAATTTTTAAACATGTTTGTATTTGGATGCTCCTAATTACTATTTCCATTATTTGCAGCTGCTCAGAACGATCCTATGACCACACAAAGTTCAAAGGAAGAGTGGCAACCTATGCTTTTGATGACCACAATCCACCCCCTCTGGAATTGATAAAGCCATTCTGTGAAGACATGGATTCATGGCTTTTGCAGCATGATGAAAATGTTGCAGTTGTTCATTGTAAAGCTGGAAAGGGTAGGACGGGTGTGATGGTATGTTGTTATCTCCTCCATAGTAAACAATTCAGAACTGCTACTGAAGCTCTCAACTTTTATGGAAACGAAAGAACAACTGACAAGTAATATAATATTCTAATATTAATATAAGATAATTAAATAAATTATAAGTAGTTGAAGCAATTTTTAAAGAGTATATTTACGCATACATTTTATAATTAAAGGAAAGGAGTAACAATACCATCCCAAAGGAGGTATGTTGATTACTATGCTACTCTTGTCCAAGAAAATCTTAACTACCAACCTGTAACTTTAATACTTCGAGAGATTAAACTCGAATCAATATCTGCTACAAACGGAGGCCAGGGTTGTAAGTATATTAAAAAATATTTTAAACTTTTATTGCATACTTTATATCTTAAATCGTTTGTACTTATTATTTCCAGACCATTTTGTGATATCTGAGGCTAAAAACAAAATATTTAGTTCAGAAACGTATGAAATACGAAAAGGCACCTCCACACTTTGTATTCCTCTAAATCTTGGTGTTCCCATTAAAGGTGATATAAGAGTGGATTTTTACAATATACCTAAAGTCAAACGGAAAGTAAGTTGACAAATACGTATTTTCCTTGACATTTCTACTTCGCATATTCTATAACCGTGCTCTTTACAGGAGAAACTGTTTCACTTTTGGTTTAACACATTTTTGGTTCGCGAACACGTAACGTCCGAGAATGATAACGAAGAACCAGTTGAGCGAACGACAAGAGCACTAAGTTGTGACGGAAGCGCCATGGAATTACCAATGGTTCACACAAAACCGCGAACGGGCTCGCTAGCAAGCTTGGGACCTATGCCGCCAAGTCTGATATTGACCATTGACAAGTGGGGCTTGGATGGTACACATAAAGACAAACATCACAAACTCTGTAATGAAGACTTCAAGGTACTTATTTTAAACTGTTTCAATTAATACTGCTTACTTTTATATTTGTCAATTGATACATGTACATAGATATTTTTAATATTAAATTAATAATGGTTGCTTACATTCAGTGTATTTATATCAATAATTTTACAGGTCAGTTTAATAATGCATCGGGTTGAAGGTATCATACCACCAACTGTGCCAACAAATGAAGGACAAGAAACAGATGATATGCAAATTGGCATGAGTGGTCAGGTTTCACCAAATGAGTTGAGCGAGGCTGACAGTAGCGAGTGCGACACAACAGGAGACGAAGATGGTTGGGAATCGGGTGAGTCTTCTGCATCTCTGGTAGTGAAACGCCATTCACATTTACACGGTAGTAGCCACAATACACACAGCAATGCCCAACACAGAGTTAGTATTGGAGAAGCCACCAAAAAATCGCTTCCTCGAGAAGATAGAGATAAAAAAGGTGGCCAAAAATCTAATTCCAACGTTAGCACCAGGCGATCCTCCGGTTTATTCCGCTCGTCCACTTTTAATACATAATATTTTGCATTGTCCTCTGTACTTAAACGTGCTTTCTTTAGGTCTTTTATTAATTTTTAAAGTATCAATAAGTATCAAATTCATTTACGTGAAAAATTGTGATTCCTTTATTTTATTTCGTGAACCTTCACTGTTCGTTTTTGTTTCCTACCAAGGAACAAGTAACGCTATGAAAAGTGCAGCTGCACTTACTCATTTGAAGCGTTCAAAACATGATTATTAGAAATTAATTTTTATAAATGATCTGACATCCGTAACGTATTAATTTAATTTGATGATAAATCATCTTAACAAAATATTGATTGACCCTTTGATATGTAGCGGTTTTATACAATTTACATATTTTTAGAAACAATGAAAATGATGCATGAGAAAAACAATAGTTGAGTGATTAAAATAGTACTTGTGGTATAAATTTGATAAAATATTTTCTTGATTAAAATAAACTAGATTATGTTAAGTATTACTGGGTATTAGGAGGATTAATAATACCAGGAAATAATAATTTTAATAATCGCAAGAAGCGTAAAATTTGACTATAGAATTTGAAATTCACATTGATTGAGACATAGAGATTTATAAGTTGGACAACCAAAAATTGTATATATCGTGATAGTGAATGTTGACATCAATGGATTTTTTAGTTGTTGTTTTATAGTTAAATAATACATTTTAAAAATGCATTATTTTGTACATAATAAGTAATTAAATTCAACTATTTTAGTAAAGGCTGATATTTTGAAATTAAAAATGTAATATTAGATTAATGAAAAAAATGTAAATATTATTAGTCTGTTGCCTATTGATGCCATTATATAAATTAATACAATATAAAAACAACAGAGTTGATACATTATTAATAAATAAGTAATTAAATTTCTTTATCTGTACAAGCTCCAAGGAGATAAAAGTTTGTCAATATTTCGTAAATATTAATATTTCTCATGCATTAGAATGCAATATATGTGTATCATATACCATAAGAACTATAATCTTTAAAACTAAATAGATATTTACATATTTAAACTATATTTAAACTTGTAAACTGATTGATTTTTTTTATTTAATTGTAGAATATGATATAAGATAAGATGAGTTACAATAGAACTTTTTTTGTTATAACATAGTATTTTCAGCATACATATTTAAAGTCTGATAATTTATTATGATATTTACAGCTACAATTGAATTTGAAAATAAAAATTGTCATTATAGTATCAAGTTTTCTGAATCATTCAATCAGACTATATTTAAATTTTAAATTAATAGTCAACAGACCGAAGCGCAGACAATATTTATATAACGTTTAAAAATATATAAATTATAAATAAGACTGATTCCAAATTGGCTACCTATGTAATCAGGATCCAAGAATTTAATTTAAAATATCTTATTGAAATGGCCGTTGTAAAATAGCGTATTCGGTACCAAAACAGCAAAGAATGACTTTTGCCAAGTGCTCATTATGCATTAAAGCCAATTATGGCAAAGATATAAATAAAGGCAAATGGCCTCCTTTCCCATAGTGCACATCATATAGTTTTATGTCACACGGATGGATTCCGCGTGAGTTTTGAAAAAGTTTAGTTACACATCAATTGTAAAACGATAATTATTTTTTGTTCACCTTAAATATTGGTGGCATAAAACTTTTATCTAAAATTTAAGTGAAAGAAATTTTTAATTGATCACAAAATATCATATTAGGTCACAATCAATTGCATAATACTTTAAGTTATTCAAATTTGTAACAGATGGATTATAACAATGTTACTACATAGAAGATTTTGTATTTATTTATTATCCTAGTAAAAATATCCGTTCCAAGCGTTTCCATTTGCATGAGGAGAGAATCGTTTTTAAATATTAGCTCATAGATTTTGTGAAAGATAGTGATGACTTTCGCTATCATATTTTAAAAGTTGCATCTTTTTATTAGGTGATTAAGTTTTGGCAATATTGCCTTTTTTTGAAAATTCACATCAATATTTTTGATGTTGACAATTGAAGGATAGGATGATCGTTCAGGTGCTACCGTGTGGATTCGTATGCCCTCTAAACCACACAAATACAGTACACACATTTTAGTAAAAGCACGAATGTTGAAACGATCGTAATTAAGTTACATTACGAGAGTTTACTTCATTAATAAATGTAGGTAGTTGTGTCGTATAATGATTATTTTGTGATACTATACATTATACATAGTGCCATACTATTATTGTTACTAGTATATAATTATCATATTATTATATTATTATTTTATTATTATTATCATTGTTGTTGTTATTATTATTATTATTATTATTATTATTATTATTATTATTATTATTATTATTATTATTATT
>QLSS01000002.1:471193-563846 GCA_024372645.1 Trichomalopsis sarcophagae
ATGAGCAGGTGAAAGAGGAAAACGATGATAAAGAGAAAGATAATGAGGAAAACGAAAATGAGCAGGAGAAAGAGGGAAACGATGATATAGAGAAAGATAATGAGGAAAGCGAAAATGAGCAGGAGAAAGAGGAAAGCGATGATAAAAAGAAAAATAAAAATAAAAGAAAAGGAATAAGGAAGATGTTAGACGATATAGACTGTTATGTTTGCTGACTGTTAGGTCTGCTTGCAGGGGAATCGACATACTTGTGACTTTGAGACTATGACTGATGCCGGGTGCCAATCAGTGACCAGACACCTTCTTGCGCACCCGCGAAGACTCGAGCGACTCACCTCCTTCAGTTTTAATCGCATCTCTGTTCTCGGCAACACGCGCCTCACACATGCACACACACACACGCACACACATATATTATTTATACAGAACGGAACATTTATACACGTATCGCACGCTATATCATAAACAGACGATCTACGCCCATAGTATACGATTTAATGTCAGTAATGTCAAATCGTCGATCGGTCCTCTGCTCAGTCGACTGAGTAAATTACTTATTCCACATATGTGTGTGTGTGTGTGTGTGTGTGTGTCTGTTCATACGCGCACACAGTGCTTCTGATTTGTACATTTATTACGTTGTTATTATTATTGCTATATATTAATGCTATACCATCGTCATGCCGTCGCTCTTGCACGTTTTAATTTACCTCGACTCGACGACGAGCTTGCTGTGCATTGTCGTTCACCGCATCTTCGTACCTCTGTTTATACTTGATCAGTTTCTATATTTTTTATCGATTATTTATACATTTATGTTTGTTCTACAGATATCGCGTGCTTTATACTTATATACTTGTGCTTTACGATACTCGCGTCACGTTCCCTTGTTGTATACTTTCCGGACGTTTTATAATTCCCGCGGAATTATGAAGAAAGCTCTTGAGAACACGCTACAAATGACCATCAAGATTTTGCAACTGAACGCTCGGCGTGACGATGCGAATATACGTACAGTATATGAATGTAAAGACTCTCGGTTGCAGTACGCGCAGAGCATGCGTGGAAAACGCTGGCCACGGATGAAAAGGAATTCTCTAGTCTATTTATATATATAAATATTAAGAATTTAGCTTTACAAATTTCGTGATAAAAAAGGACATGTGATTAAATTCATCGATGCGTGTTTGTTCAATAACGTTAGATTATATCTATATATGATAAATACTGAGACATGATTATTCCTCTTTATCCGTCGTCGTTCGCTTTTCAAGCTTGACTGTTAAACTCTATAATACTGCGTCTTTGCGTACACCCTACCCGACAACGCTATTATTCATCATTTTGTTTATCAGATACATATTGGCATAAGTGATTCTGCTATAATAACAATCCATGTGCGATTAATAGTAAAATAATACGCAAACGCTACAACTTTGTTCCCTGTTCATTTTTGTAACGTGAAGTTCGTTTAATTTAATTTTTTTCAGGCTACACGCAGAGAATGCCTGCTACCTAACTCGCATCTACGTTTAACGAATCATAAGCATAGTTCCTCGTTATATATTTTGTATACGATTTATTATCTTGTTTTATCCTTATTTTGTTGCTCGTCTTGTCCCGGAGGACTGCGATTCGGGCTATAATTGTATCATCATAACACAAACAAAGCCTTCTGCTGTTTATAGGTAAATATTATTACACATACGCCAATGATTGTAAACGAATAACTGTTTCTTCTCTCTATGTCTTCACTTGATAATCGAGGGAATAGAAGTGTAACATCAAATACGTTGAATATACGCAGAAATCGAGTAGGTTTTACAGAAAAATATTTTACAAGTCTTCGGCATATAGCTGAATATGTTGTTTGTGACGATTGTGAGCGGATAACTCTTTCGAAGTCTACTTTTATTTATTTATTATACACGATATGCGTTTTGTGCGATGTCATGTTACTGCGGTCTCTAGTTAAAGGTAGTGAATAGTCAATTTTCTAGGACATAATGCATACTTTTTTTATATGTGAATTTCCTGTTTTACCTTTTCATTACTATTATATCTTATGTATATTATTCGTGTATGTTTCACTCATTCATCATTATTACTAATATTATTATCATTTATGAAAATATTATTATTAAAAGCGACAAATCGGCCTCTGTAGAAATGAAAGTACAAATCTTCATTTACATATAATTAGGAAACATTATCGCTGTAATTTGTAAAAATTATATATATATATATATATATATATCTACGCATATGCCTTGTATCGAGGAACTCTATAGATTATTAATGATTTTTAATCGCTGTGTTTATGTAAGCGTCACTTTGATAGTACAATTTTGCTAAAGCGCTGTCCATAGAAAGCTCTCTGTACAGTGACCGCGAAATTCTTTTTAAGATTTTAAGTCTAAAATATTTTCGTATAATATAATATATATATATATATATATATATAAATAAATAGGTATTAATGTCGACGATACAATGTTTGAATATATGAATTTATAGCAAGAAAAACTTTCTTATTCTTGACAACGGTTGAAGCGTTTAGATTGAGCAATACTCCTTTTACGGATATTATGTGAATATTAGAACTGCGGGCGATTTGTTAATTTGATGACTGTGTAATTGATTGATCAGTTATATGCCACTGTTAGAGAAAAAGAGGCACAAGTGCAATATATGTTTCAAATTTATTTTTCTTCATTCATTTGAATTAGAAATCATTTCTTTATGTTTGTATCAAGCTTGATATATTAGTCGATGACTACATGTGATTGAGTTACTTGTGCACTTAGGATTCAAACAGTAGCCGCTTCACCGTTTCGATTTTGCTTATGACATGAAAAATTTCAAAATAATGTGTTAATAAAATAATCTTTTCTTTCTCTATGTCAAAATTTTTTTTTTATTATTGATTTTTTAAAAACAAAATGACGTTCAAAGAAGTTTATGTAAAACATTTATACACAAAACGGTTTCATCTTTTTTATTAAATGTAACGCTAGGTGTTGTTTATAATATCTGTTGTTCATAAATCTTATTTTCCATTATAATCCTTCCCTTTGACACTCATGAAATGGCAATTAATAAAATACTTTTTTAAAAATATCAATTTTATTATTTATTCCTTAAGGTTCTGTAGATATAAAGACTTAAAAGAGTGCATACAAAATAATAAGAGTATTTCATTCATTTAAAAAATAAAAAAAAATAAATTTATTTTTTTAAACTGCTGGCTAAACTCCCACAAATTCAACAATATAGAAGAACAACCTATTATTTATCAATCTTACAAACAACTTAACCATTTGTAAGATAGTTATCAGGTATGTGGACAATTTTATATTTCCATGAATATAGCAGTTTATAAAATAACAAACACTTGTTGAAGTCTATGCATTTGCTGCAATGCTTCACCTTCCTCGTCCTCTTCCGCGATTAAAACCACCTCTACCTCTACCTGAAACTTTACCTTTAGGTGGTGGCGATTTTGGCCTAAGAGCTTCTATTCTTTCTGTACATCCAGTAGTTACTTGATTGCTATTAAAGTAACTGTTGTAGATGTCAGAATTGAAATTGGTATTTGTTAGTTCTGGGCCAACTGTAAGCCATCCAGGCCTTATTGTACTATCCCGTCCAAAAAGGTGTAATCTTGTAACATCAAATTTAATTTCAGTTATGACTGCATTTAAAAATAATATTAATATTCTGACATATATTTATTATCTTACCTTCTCCGGCCTAGACAAAAATGTTCAATGATGTGGAATATTTCTACAGGTTTTTCAATAGAACCATATTCAGGCTCTTCTGAAATAATCAAGTCAATATCAACATTGGCGTGAATAAAGTCTCCATCCGTTGATCGTCTAACTGTTCCTTTAATACCCATCAAACAATGCTCCTTGGTTCTTTGGAGCACTGCCTTACTATCTAAATTTTTACTATGTCCTGGATTGTTTATATTTGTCCTAATCCAGCAGATATCCTCACAACGCCTAAAACCCCACTTCCTTAAACAAAATCTACCCATGTCCAAACCATCACTACTGCCACACCATAAAAACACAAAGCTTCTGTTGGCAGCCACTTCGCCAATATCCAATTCCATTATCTACAAAGATAATACGAGTCAATGATAATAATACTTAAAACTAATTGCAATAATAAACCATCCAAAACAATTGTTCAATTGTTCAATAACCTGATCCCAGTTCCAAAGCTGTACATTCGTAGCACCACAAGTCCTTTGATACTCCTCTAATGGAGGCTCAATAAGAATCACATCAAATTTACAATTCAGGTCTTTTAAATTCTGCGTAAACAAATCTGTTTTCAAATACATTGGAGGTGTTGCTGTTTCAGAAATTAGATCATCCTTCAATTTTATGAGTTCTCGAAGTTTAGGATACTCCTCGAACCTGTCTGCCAAGCCCACGTCTCTTATAAAATTTTGCGGACGTTGTCCTGTGTCAATAAAGTGCTGACAGTAGTCATTGTGCGGATTCGATGACTGCGTTCCTTTTAAAAATGTCGACGAATCTTTGTAAACAATCTCATCTGCCAAAGCTGCACTATTTTGTCTGTCCTTTGCCTCCTCTTCAATCTTATTGGAAGCGACTTTAATTTTTTTCTTTTGCGATTCGTCGACTTCGGTGCCCAATATCTGCCGTAACTCATCAACACTCGATGCCCCCAACTAAAATAATGCAAACAAATAAATAGAACAATTAAGCCTTGATAAAAACATAACCTCTCGTAGTATTTATTTCGATGTGAAATATGTCGAAAAGTTGCCAAATACGAATAAGTGATAATTTTACCGTTTGGGCTAGCAACTTTTTTCGCTTCTGCGAACGTTCACGTAAAGTTTGTAACATTTTGGAACTTGAACAAGTATAAATGTATTACTCAGGAATATAACGTTGCGTCGCTGTAACTATACCGTAAAAAGCGTATATTATGGATCCAGACGACGGGGACAAAGTAGCTTACTGCTTTAGTTTCCGTCGGTAATTCAGTTGTCCATATTACCGCAGAGGAAGAGAAAGATGAAATGTTATGATTAAATTCAACTTGCAGAAAAGATATCTGAAATTGGATATAAATAGAATTGAAATAATGAATCATAATATCTTTAATAATACTCGAATAAACTAATCCGCAATAACAAACATGCAGAGTTAAGAAATTTACGTATTATTAGAGGTATGCTGAAAAGTAAACGAAATTCATACCTTTTTAATTTGTAAGATTTTGATTATTTATACTGTATCAAATAGCTATACTTTCTACACGTCTGCTATAACAAAAACAATTATCTGCGCACAAGGATAAAACTATTTTTATATACTAACTAATAAAAAATTATCTGTCCTCTATTTCGATCAAAGGTCAAACTCCGTCAACTTCTCACAAGATATTTAAACATTTTTTTTAAATCATAAACTTTTTCAAATAACGAACTGACGTATACACATATCGTCGTTTAGTTTTTCAAAGTATGAGTGTTTATTTTTCGTAAAGATTAAATTAATCGTCGAGAGTTCGGTGAGTGTAAAGCTCTGATGCATAAAAGCTACAAAGTCGATATATCAAAATTCGATCATTTCGAAACAAAAACGACGGCGCGAAGCTTCCAAGAAAAGCACTACAGCTGACAATTTTACCGAATCATCGAGCCATATTTACAATTGAGATTCTGCTTTTCCTCAGCTGAAAATCTACCATTCATAATTACGAAATATTGCTTATTAGCGGCGTAACTTGACGTATTATACAGCTGTATTTTCTATATCTATATATTTTAGCATACGTACAACATTTTACGTTATACATTTAGATGTGTATATTGACTCTCATTTTTCCGACCAAAGTTCGCGCTTTTTTGCAATGTTTACAACTGCATATCGCGAAATAATAAAAGCTGCATCAGTGGAAAAGAAGTATGCCGCTGTTTATGTTTAACTTTCCATATACAGCTATAATACGACATATAAACTAAAGAGTGCATAAACATCAAGGCTTCGAGAAAGTTCTTGCATTTTGAAATGCATAATTAATATAAAATGTCAATTTATCCATATATATATATATATATATATATATATATATATCACCCCGATGGACATAAACGTGGTTCTATCGAGCACCTGGATAAATTTATTTTATACTCTTGACGTGTGCTCCAAAATCCCCAAATTAAAATCGTTCTCTTTTGATAACTGTGCTACAATATCTGCAGAGGCACGTGAATGATCTCATATACGTAAACGACGAACTTATATATCCTATACACGTATTATTGCACTACGCTGGAGTACCTATATATATTTATATTCACGTCGCGCAGATTACACTTCTATAGATAATACGGCTACTTTCGCGCTGTTCATTTTCGAGATGGACCCGCACGACATAATAAACAAATACGTATTCGACGCAAGGATCAAAGTACAAAAACTGCGCAAGATGATAACTCGTTCGCGATTACGTATACTTGAGTATATTCCCGCGAGCCGCGAGATAATACGGATAAAACGACGTATATAATATAGCAATATACTATAGTTCTGAGGCAGTACATGTAGCGCTCGGTTATTGTTATATACGCACAATAATCGCTGCGCATTTATAGGTATGTACAAGAGGATAACGAGGAGAGCTTCGTACATATTCACGCGTATAACAGACTTGTCTTTATCTTTTGGCCTTAATTGCGCCCCTCTCAGCCGCCGCCTTTAGACTCGGTGGCGATGAATCGAACGTGTATACATATATAGTATTATAATTGTATAGCCGCACGTACATGTGTACGATGCAAAATGCGACGCGACGAAAGTGCAGTTGAACTATACACGTTGACACAAAAGAGCCGATGCATAATATGCACTTGGTGCGAGACGATTTTTCCGATCGGATATCGCGTATATCTCGCGATATTCTAGCAGACTCATCACTTTGAAGAGAGCTCGCATGACCGCTCGCGTGTTCTCGATTTTCAGCTCGTTCAATTACACAGTGTAATACTCGTAGATAATTTTTGCTCCAAAACAAGCCTATACCGATGCCTGTTTTGGTTCAACAGTCTCGCATTGTATAAGATATAATCAAGCGGCACAATATTGTGTCGTATTAATGCATTCGAAAAAGTGTATTTTTGTACGTGGCCCCCAGACAGATATTGTAAACAAATACGAAGATTATATAGGAAAAAACGCGGCGCGCATTGTCGCGGAAGTGATAGATATGTTTTTCACTCGCGTGCAGTGTATCGTTGTAATATAATCGAAAATTTTCGAACTCTATTCGATCGATTTGATTAGTCATCGTTATATACGCATTCAGGGCTTTCGCTAAAAATAAACTCGCGCTTACTGCACTACAATATTAATACTGCGCATTAGCTGCAGATACTACTCTTATTGTGATCTAACTTTTATAGCCGTTATTATAATGTGTGGGGCTCGATTGATGCTAAACGCATCATTAGTTGATGCTATGCATCAGCTCTTATCGAATATTCATGTGCAAAGCTAGAATTTTCAAAGATTATCGAATTTCGCTCGAATGGATAGAGATAATGAAAGTTACATATCTCTCTCTCTCTCTCTCTCTCTCTCTCTCTCTCTCTCGAATATTTAAAAAATGGAATTCGCAGGTACGCGATCTTAGAACATCTTTCTGGAATTGAGAGAAGGATAGTACCCAAACTATCTCTTTCTCTCTCTCTCTCTCTCTCTCTGTGACTCGACTACACTGTCGCATAAGGGCTATTTTCACGAATTAATGCTGAGGGCGAATCAAAGTATTCAGTATATCTATACCGTACACGCGCCGTCCTTCGCGGGAGACACGCTCGATCGCATTAACGCGCATCGCGTATATGCGAGTCTCTTCGTCTTATCTCTTCTTTCATATCGCGCATGAAAACGTGAGTTTTTTCACGGAGTCGCGCCGGGGAACGGAAAAGCCACACATGACGATCAAATTGGTATGTATACATAAGAGCATCGGGCGCAGAGGCAGATCGAGCCGGACGAGACACGCGCACATCAGCTGTACTTTGCGCTACAACGAACCCTGATAACCTTCGCTTATCGGCGTCGCTCGCTTTCGCCCCCCGCCGTATAGCCGCACGATGGCGCGTCGGCTCCCGAGGAGCGATATAACCCCAAAGCTCCGCCTCTCCCCGACCATTCATTCGTCGGAGTTCGCTCTTCTCGGACGCACTTGTTCTCTTCTACTCGCTTATAAATTCTCTCCGTGTCTTCCGCCGCCGCGACAGCTGTGAAGTACTATAGTGCCGTCGCGCCGGGTGTTTTTCTGCGCAGCGATCGTCCGAAGGATATCTTACTCGCCGAATACTCGCTACTGGGCTCGCCGAGAAGAAGACTCCCCTTCACCAAGAGCGAGCGTACTTTTTCACCCTCGGTCTGGCCACACACAGAGGAATGCAAAAGGACTGCCGAGACTGTCTGGGTATCAGATACCGCATCAACACCCTGGATCAGACGTGGAAGTGGCTGCACCAGACCATCGCCCTGCACGAGTACCTCATCTCCATCACCGCCAGCCAATCTAATTTTAAGTGCCATTCCACTCACTAGGAGCTCTTGGCCTTGCTCGGAATCCTCACCGGAACTCAACTCGCCGATTTAAGAGTAAACGCAAGCTCGTTGCTCCAAGAAAGAGACTTTCTTTTTTTTTAACCTTAAATCTGGAGCAACCTTTACTGGCTTGACAGTACGCACTCTTGATACCTGCTCTCAAAGACTGATTTTTTTTTACATATTCCCTGTGAGAGAATATATACGTATTAGAGCCAAAGAATGTCTGTGATCTGTAGAACCAGCATCCACAAGGCCAAGGCCTTGTACAACAAGTTTGGGTAAGTGAAGCTCATTCTTCTTTTTTCCATCCTCCTCCCCTACTCTCGCTTCTAATCTCATTTCAAGAAACTGTTTTGTTCCTCCCGATCTTCATGTCCTACACTTATCTGCATTATATAACCAGTCATTGTTCCACACTAGTCTCGTACAGCTATTACAACTCTTATTCTGCAATGCGCTCTAATCAGGCATTTTATCTATTCGCAGAGAGCTCTCACTTGTTCTGAGACATGCTTCAAGCAGTTCTGTAAAGAACGTACCTGAGGAGGACATCAAAAAGTCTGTCTTCATATCCCAGTCGAGTGACATCTACACCAACTTGGCTCTGGAGGACTGGTTCTATCGCAACTACGATTTTAGTAAGCACCACGTTCTGCTGCTTTGGAAAAATGACCCATGCGTTGTCATCGGGCGACACCAGAATCCCTGGGTGGAGTGCAATGTACCAGCTGTCGAGCAGAGCAACATTGCATTGGCAAGGCGCAATAGTGGAGGAGGTACCGTTTATCACGACTCTGGTAATCTCAACTTGTCGTTTTTCACGCCGCGTGAACGCTACAATAGGAGATACAACTTGGACATAATCACGAGAGCTTTGTTCCGAGAATGGGGTCTCAAATCTACTATCAACAAGAAGGAGGACATTGTTGTGCAGGGCGAATTCAAAGTATGCTTTTTTTTATTAATTTCTCCAGAAATATTCTTACTCTTGCAATTAAAGCTGAAAAGCTAATTTTTCGAATTCTTATAGGTGTCTGGTACAGCTGCAAAGTTGGGACGTCCCAATTCTTATCATCATTGTACACTATTGGTGGATGCTAATAAACAAGCCTTGAGCCTGGCTCTCAAGAAAACGGAGGTATGGCATATGCTTAAATCTAATTTTGCGTTTCCTTAGTTTTTAATGAAATAGTTTGATTGAATTATGATTTTTTTTTTTCATTTATTCATTAGACCGGTATAACTAGTAAAGCAACAGAGTCTGTGAGATCTCCGGTGAAAAATTTGAAGGAAGTCAACTCCCACATCAGAACCGAGCACCTACTCAATGCTGTTGGCTGGGAATATCTTCGCACCAAGTCTCTGACATTACAAGATGGCGGACACCAACTGGTACAGCAGCAAAAAGGCTTTCAAATGATAAATCCCACCGAAGATTGGTTTCCAGGTGAGCAAACAAACTTGTACAAACTTGACAATATCTCACAAGTGAGCAAATTCATAACAAGGCGATTTAACAATCTTATACGCCTTTTTCGCAGGTATTGAAAAACTAACAGAAGAGTTTCGATCTTGGGATTGGACCTACGGTAAAACACCCGTTTTCACGGTGACTCGTTTACTGGAAGCTCCAACACAAGACGGTCAAAATCATCTTCTGAAACTCATCATTGAGGTGGAGAAGGGCATCGTTCAAGATATAAAAATGACTCTGCCATCGGACTTGAATCGCGATGCTAGCGTGATTACAAATCTTCGCGGTAAGCGCTATAGCCATGAGCTCACGGACAGCATCGTCGAGGCTACGGGTTGCAAGGTCGTAGCACAAGACGTCGTCGTCGATGAAAGCAACGTCGCCGCCATATAGCTCAATCCTATATCGCCTGATGATTGTACAAAAGATACCTGATTTTAATGATAATGATAAAGATAAGTGTAGAGAGTAAATATCGAATGTTCTCTTTGATATAATCTTGTATTTTGTTACATTATATAGAATAATATATATATATACATATTATTACATGTACGTTTGACAAGTGTTTGGCCTTATTTGCATGACATACTTAAAAACAGTCTGAAGTATAAAACCACGCTCTGTTGTACGTATAGCAGCTGCGTGCACGTGGCTCGACAAGTAGAATAGCGCGACTATCACGTGATTCCTTAGTCCAATATTCATTTTTTATTCATGATGTCATTTTATTTACTGAATTATCTTATCTGCAGTTAGGGTTCACACTTGATCCCCCGCTATCGAGCGCTTCTTAGACTAGAAAACTACTAATTTTCGCGAATACAGTTGTTTAACGAGCATACAAACATTCATCACCAACATCAGTACGAGTTTGCAAAACGAAAATTAAAAGATGAAACACACATATACATGTATATTTAGAAAATGAATAGACGAAGGCCAATTTATCCTCGTTTCTCCTACCCGTTTATCAAAAAGCATAAAGGAGATAAGGAATATTCGGATGGAAAACGTTATCTTTGTTAAAACCTAGGCATAGTTCTTCAATTATTGTAGTACGATGTCTTATTTATAGTAGCTTGCTGATAGTAAAAATCAAGTTATAATACAATTAATTATTTATAGCATTTGGGGCATTATAAAAGACGAGCCGGCAACTGAAGCGTGGAATCGGCTATATCACTGGTTTTTGTAGAGAGAAACTTCGTTAAAAGATCCTATTGAAAGTTGCAACAAGACAGATAATTTTTTATTTTGCCAGATTTCTTCTGAATGTTAGAATTCGTTTTCTTATACAAACATGATGTTAGAAAAAATGTAGCTTTCTGCAAGGCGCAACCCATAGTTTTTAAAAATTGTAAAAAACACTAAATCATGATTTATTTCCGTTAAATCTAATTATCTAATACTGTTTTAATTTAAATAGCATAACATTCAGTCGAATCAACTATGTGTTTGTTGAAATCTAATATGTACTTTTTTAAAATATTAAGATTGAAAAATTGTAATTTATCACACTTTTGATTTATGTCGAGGAAGACAAATGTAATATTAATTATTTCCAACAACTCCATTCTATCTTCTTTTCAAGGATTCACTTAAAAAGGAACCTTTTTGCGCAAATTGCAGCTTGTTCTATATTCTAGAAGGACTTTTTGTGTAAAAAATGGCATTTTCAGTGACATGAGAATACCCACATCAGAGTATTTATAGCAGTAATTTTATCGTTAACTAGTAAAATTTTTAAGATAAAAATATACTGAAATCCTTAAAGATCTCAACATGCGAATTTACTGTGTGCGAACTAGACCAAGTGAACTAGAACTTATTTAAAATTTTTTATTCTTTTCAACATTATAAAAAAAGGTAATCATCAGTATATTTTCTTCTTCAAATTTATAAAAATAAATAGCGGATTCATCATCATAATATACTCTCATTCATTAACGTGTAGATGTTAAATTAAAAAATATTCTAAAAATGTATTTATCTATCTAACATTAGGCATTGCGAATAACGCTAATTAGAGTAATAAAATTTAGTTTTAGCTCCTCTCAACCTTTCCATTAAAAATAAAGAAAGATTCGCAAAATAACATTTAGACACGGAACATACTCTACACAAACGGGTTTTTCTTCACTGCTAAACTCACGATAATCGATAGACTATTTATATAACAATAGTTATACTATTAACGTATAACCATGATCAGAAGTAGTACAAAGTTTTTTAGTAAAGAAAAATAGGCGTGCGTAATTTATCTTAATATTTCATAATTTAGTGTAAGATGATGAGTATTTTCCGAGTACGTACAGAAAGACGTCTCTAACTGTTGGGTTTGGACACAGCGAGAGTTAAAATCAAACTGTTTTCAACATGGTGCGAATTAAAAATAAAATAAAATAGCTTGATGCATACACGCAACAGACTTATATTAATGAATATTAAGCCATTTAAAACATTTACTTACGTCAAACGACAGTAGCTAGCTTATGCTCAATAATTCAATCATTAAATATACAATTCTTTGAATCCTAATGGTTATAGGTAATAAAATAATAATGATTTGTTTTGAAATCCCAATCAGTGCTAGGCAATAATTGAATCGTCAAAAAATAAGAGTCTAAAAAGAAGTATTCGCAATACTCGCATAATTAAGGCACAAGAAAAGGCACAGAGGTTACCGCAAAAGCCTATAATACGCAGTACAAGGCACTCAAACGCAAGCCGCCGTCTGGCAACACTCTCGCAGTCATATGCAGACATCGCTTCTTCCTACTGCATGAACCGCTCTCGAAGGAAGACTCGCGTTATATTATGTTGTAGAGAGTCGCCGTCGGCACGTCCTGCAATCGACCGGACATTTGCTGTTGGGCTGCTCCAGCCATTGCCGCTCGGGGATAAAGATTCCGGTGAAGCATTACTTCGCGGTAAGGCGGAGGAGGAGTACCTGGACATGGAATCGTTGTCGCAGATCCGGTCGTTGGTACAAGAGCAGTCGTAGCCGTAGCGATCCCACTACCGCTTCCGTTACCACTATCTTCTGAGTTGGCCAAGTTTTCCTGGTGCCACAAATGTCTGAAAATACATGAAAAACATGCCAACTGAGATATCTATTATCATTGTTTTCTTTGATTCATCAAAGTGTTCCATGCGTGAAAGTTTAAATGTGATCTCGTCAAAGATTATAATTACTTATCATGATGAATATATTCCATGAGAAATCACTTTTACTTTTTAAACGCTACAAAAATACATAACAAAGTAACTCGGTACGCCGACAAAAGCTCATTACATCTCGACTTATTGAATCATTTTGCATTACAGATATGAGGCTTGGCCATCGCCAGAATCGCAACATTTGAATAACCACGTAATCGCTTAGCAGCAGATCAATTTACCTGAGCAACGAGACCCTTTGAGAACTGGCATCAACTGAATCCGCGGCCTCGGCTCGCCGAATCCTTGGAATCAGGCAAGATATGGTAGTCGAAAGCCAAAGATATGTTACAACCATGGTAGCGCCACTCCCCACGAGAAATCCAATCAGCAGAAACCAGAAAGGTGAAACGTTGCCAAGAGTACTGGTGAAGATGCCCGAAGAACCCGAATCGGCCGTCTGTTGTTCTTCCTGCTCTTCTATCGCTTCCTCCATCAGGTCGTGCCATGGAGTCATATCCCATGAGATCTTGTTATTGTTGTTTGGACTCGTAAAAGAGGTTCGAGGTAGCAGCTTTTTGGCCGACGATTGGGATTCGCTGCTGCTGATTGCTTTCAACTCGATTATATTTTCGAATTTTTTGGAAACTGATGATGGTTTTCGACAGAGCGGTTCTGCTCGAATCTTATTCTCGCGCAGATAGAGCTCCAACTCGTAGGTGGCACCATTGCATGACCATTTGTTTCTGCAAATAGATGGAAAACCAGTTATACTAATAGTACATTACGATACAAGTGTCGTATGGGGCACTTTCTGGCACGGCGAGGTTAAGCGCCCGAGCGTAGCGAGGGCGCTTACGCCGTGCCGTAAATTGCCGCATACGACACGCGTATCGTATACTATTTTATAGCACGTGTGACTTAAATTCGCCAAAAAATTACGATACAAGAGTCTTTGATAATATGTTGACCCGATGTATAACTGATTTTTTTGTCTATAAACTTTTCTACCACATTTTTTATTTGAATTCAAAAAGCATTGTCAGCTACATAACAGCGATTTTGGTATCATTACCGTCATTTACGTAAAGAAAGGTTAGAGCATTTTTATAAAGAGTTTAATAATGATTTAAGATTAGATTAATACGTTTTAAATATTAAAATAATTTATCAGCAATCACTAAAGAATAATATAAGTTTATTTTTATAAAGAAGTGTGATCTTTGAAATGTTTTTAACGAAAATTTTGTCAACTTTGAAAGTTAAATATACGTTTAAAATAAAGTTCATATCGTAGAACATAAAAAACCTAACCTACAATTGAGTTCTTATTATCACTATCCTACTCATCCTTGGTAATTATACTTCAATTTAACTGCATTTTCCTGATATAACTGGTTTTTTTTCATTAATTTTTATATCTAGTAAACTATTATAGTAAACAGCAGCGTGAAATACGCGTGTGTGATTCACTAGAATTGTCGTCTGCACCGTGCCAGAAAACGCTACATACGCCACGGAAAAGCGTGCGGTATAAGCGAATTTAAGTCACGCAGTGCTATAAAGGTATGTAAATAATTGTAATATGCTGTATTCGAAGAACTATTTTTGAAACCATGATGTTCACGAAGATTTATACGACGCTTAGTAAAATCAACGAATTTGCGATTCGTTACATAGCATCGTAACTCAACACTTATTTAAAACGAAACCTACCTTTCAAGAACTACTGACTCCAGATCGGGCATGGCGCGCAAAACATCCTTGTCCAGATTTTCCAGCAAGTTGTTCGACAGATCCAGCTTGCGAAGTTGCGTCAATCCCAAAAAGGTATCCGCATGCAAGTAATCGATTCGGCAGCCACTCATATTCAGGCTCTGCGGATCGTTTGCAAGAAAACAAATAACACCGTTATTAATAAATTTGAAAAGTAACATCAGAATATCCATAGCAAAAACTACAATAATAACTATCGTGAAGGTTGCAGCGGTAAAACTTTATCGCACAAAATAAATCGCCATAAATCATAGAGCTATAATAAATGAAGAATTATCTCTATAAAGATATAACGTACCGTGATCGTCGTACTGTGGAGTTTCGGCACGTGGAGATTGAACTTGTTACCGGCAAGATTAAGGATTTTCAGCTTTTTGTTAGAATAAAATGTGTCCGCAACTATGTAATCTATACGGTTGTAGGACAAGTCGAGAACGGTGAGGTTTTTCAAATGAACAAAGGCTTCCAGTCCGATTTCGCCTATGGCATTCATCGACAGGTTGAGATACTTCAATCTGGTCATTCCAGCTTTCTGCAATAGAAACATAACGACATATATTTCATAAATGTACGCTGAATAGAATGTGCATGCGGAAAAGTGGGCTAAGACGCTTATAGCTATTATTTTCGATCGAACAATAAGCCAAGCACTCACGCATAAAGTGCATTAGAAAGTGTTCCAAACGCGACTACCAAGTACTTGGATAATATTCTGAGATTCTTCTGAGTATTGGACAGATGTTTTAAAGTTTACGCCTAATCCTGTACACTGTGAGGCCTAATTTCCCCCGAATAAAGATCAATATCGCTGTAATCTATGGAATCGAGCCGTAAAAGCGGTCAATGCTGATGATGTCGTATTTATCCTCTTAAACTGCGCTCTTAATTTCCAAATTTTCGTATACCTATGTGCTAAGACTCGATGGTAAAAAACATTAAAAAAAAAAAAAACGTTTTTGCTGAATTCCTGCAACTGGTACTCGAAAAGCGGGAGCTATCGGCAGAGCGTGAGACAATGTTATCATTGACTTCGGCATCTTTCTGATAAAAGCAAGCAATTTATTTACTCGCAGTGCGTCATCTTTTGCAATCGGACGCGCGGCGATCGGCTGTCTACAATATTTTACTGTTGCCGCTGCTTTTTCTTGGTATCGATTAGACATAATGCAATGGGTATATAGCCCAGTCTTGTTTGATTGGTAGACTAATGATGCTTACCGAAATCGGTACATTTTATTCTTCGCTTATACCAACATCTTCGGAAATTGTACAGAAACGCGCTTTATAAAGCAGATTTCATTTTTTAAATCTATCTTGGATCTGTATTCAAAAGTATATAAAAAAAAATTTACTTAAAACTGTTAAACAAGTAAAAAATTAATTTTAAACAATCGTACAACGAATAAGATCAATATGCATTTCATTTTGAGGTTAGAATCGCTAACTCGCTAGGTATGACATACGGCCTATAGAGGATAAAAGCAACGCTTCAGGTTGTATATTTTGCATGTTACAGCTTATTAAAATCGTTTGTGTATCTATAATTCTATTTATATGTTTCATCAAAGGCTCGGATTTAGCAGATTCGCCTTGGATAAGATTTCGTTTTGCAAAACCTAACCAGTTATGCTATCAAAATTATTTCTCGTTCCTTAAGCTACGTTTTAGGTACTCAGCAAAACAGAATAATCAAAAGAAAAGGAATACAAGTTTTGAAAGAAGCATTTATATGTGTGTATTCAACAGATAAAATAGAAAAATTTGGAAAGATTGTACAAGCCGATCACAAGCCACACCATTGAACGTTCTGTAATAAGTATAGGTATCACAATCAACTAGTGGACCACATAAACATCGGGGTAGAGCCCATTCCTGAGCATCGCTTGTTCAATTGGCATCGAGATCCAGTTAGAAACACAAGGGAAAAGAGCAAAGCCACTCACCGATAATTCCCGATCATCGAGCTTGCTGATGGAATTGTTGGATAAATCGAGAGCCTGAATGTAACTCGGAGCACCCGTGTGGATGCTGTAGAGTCGCTGACCGGTGCAGACGGCCGAGGGCAAGCCCAGCCACGTGCCGCACTCGCAGAGACTGGTGCATCGCCCTGGTTGCAGACTCAGAGGTTGGGCCAGTCCCACGATGCCCGCCAGGACGAGCAACAGCTTCGTCGCCCTCCCCATCGCGCACCTGCACTGTCCCAGTTATTCTCCAACTCCTGCAGTATAGGCTGCACTTGCGAGACGATAGTAGCCTCTCTGGTGCAGTTGTATGCAGCAGGTCCGCCTCCTCTTCTCTCCCTCTCGTGTGATCGCGATCAAGTATTCCACGACACAGACGCACAGACACAGGCATTCAAGGCTCGGATGCTGCGCCGCCGATGATGAACGACGCCGCCACGCTTCGCTCCGCTTCTCGAATCTGATGCTGCAGTTGCATCTTTTCTCAGTTTTCGTCGGTTCTGTGGCTGCAGTCTTCGGCGAGCTGAATTCGAGACTCCGATTCGCAAGGAATAATTAACGGCGATCCTTGATCTATGAACTTATCTCGGTTACTTCTTCAATAATTAACTGCACCTTTACTATTTTTGTTTTCTTTGCTCCCACATCGGCGCGACGGCCCACTGGACACTGCGCTACAGTCTAGTCGCTCTATACTCTTACTCGCGCTCTTCGGCCGAGCGAGCCAACTACGTACAGGGCCTGCGATTCGTGTAAAAACACACCTGAACTGAAATTAGCTACTGCGGCTCTCGCTCTGCACGAGTCGCAAGACCATTTGGCGCTATGTAGAAGATATACGTTTCCAATTGTGCCAACCGCCGAGCCTACGCCCGCGAAATTTTGAAGTAAATTTTTATTAACTTTTGTATCACCTGATTTAGATTTTCTTATATAAACGTTAGTTATTCAAATTACGCGCCAAATGTAGAGACGTGTATATATATATATAAGCGCGGTGCTCGTGTTTCGAACCACATCAGCTAGATATTTTAGTACGCCTTAGACTTTTTGTAGAGTTGGTGTACAAAATCTCAATTTAGAAATGATCTCATTCCATCGCACTGTGTGCTCTGCAAAGCTTATTACTTTTATCAAGCTACGAATACATAGTTGGAGATGAGCATCATTTTATTGGTATACGACTTAAAAGGCACGAAAAACATTAACGCACAATAGGATATTTTTAACAGTATTTATATAGTATTTATTTTTTGCTACAGAAGCACAAGGCAATATATTTGAAGCGTATAATATATATATATAGTCTGAAGACATGTCGAGAGTAATGATAAAAATTGATCCATTCTTTGAATGGATTAATATATATATATAATTTAATAAAAGACACAAAATAATATATCTAATCGAATAGCTGCTGAATCTTATTATTTGTATGTTTCTTAATTTTTAATTTTATTTAATTCTGTTTCTTTGTATAGCCAATGTAGGAAAGTGACAGGTACAACCTATTACATGTATAAATTCAGTACAAAGCGCAGTGCCTTTTGAATTCACCAATACCACGATTTAAGAGCGGATTAAAACTGAAAAACTAAATAAATTAATTCTGGAATAACGTGTGTGTAAATTCTATATAGTCTAGTGCACCGGTGATCGGTCGTTCCGTCTTCGGGTCGACGTATGGTTTCATCCTCGCCACACAATAGTCCGCCATTTCTTTCGTGAGGTTCTGAAAAGAAAACGTTCAGCAATCAATAACATGCGATAAAACACATTTCATTGTACAATCTTCATTGTAAAACTTACAGCGTAGAGTTCCTCTTTTGTGACGTAAGGACGATCGGCAGCTGTAATAGCTCGGAAGGCGTTTTCGATTTCTTGTGAACTTTGGACATTCTCAGTTTCCTTGCTGATCATGAATGCCATGTGATCTTGTAAGGAAACAAAGCCATCTCTGTTCGGGTCGACAATATCTGTTAAGAAACGAATAAAAAATTAGTTTAATGAAATAATTTAGAAGAAGATTATGAATTTAAATTTATTTAAATGAATAGTATACCTAGAATATTTTCGAATTCTGGATCTGGTTGTCCTTCTTCCACCATAGGCAGATCGTAACCCAAAGCTCTGAGGCACGACTTGAACTCTTGGTGATTTAGTCGTCCGCTCTTGTCCTTGTCGTAATGCTTGAACATCATCGAGAACTCCTTGAGGGCTCCTTCCGACACTCCAGATTGGTTACGAGCTTGAATCTGTTGTTCCAGGTTATGCTGCATACGCATACCCAACTGGTCGAGCTGGTCCCATTGTTGGGCCAGTCCTACAGTGCTGTGTTCTGTGTACCTGTTGTCGAGAATCAAATGTTCTTCCAGTATTGCTCCCAAATCCTCGATCTTTTTGAGATCTTGACGCCGCGCTCGGACTTCTTGTGTCTTTCTCTTCGTTGCTTCGAGCTGTTGTTCAAGTGAGCCCGATCCTTCCATCATAGAAGTACGGGTGTCCGCGAGCCACTGATGGAAGGCATTGGCGTGCTTGGCGAACTCCTTTCGCAACTTGTCGTTTTCCTCTTGACGCTGAGCTTCCTTAGCTAATTCGACGTCGCGCTCCTTGATGATCTTCTGCAAGTTGCGCCAGGTGTCCTCGAGCGCTTCCATGGTGAACCAGGTGTAGGGGTTGGGGCCAACATTGAAGTTCTTGATTTGGCGGTCAAGAGCTCCAAGAGCCTGGAAGTCGGCCTCAGCCGATGACAGACTAGCTTGGAACTGCGCATGAGCTTCGCGCAAAGCACGGATCTCTTCGATGCTGTTGCAGCGGACAGGGTCGGTCAAATCCTCCTCAGCGTTTTCGAACCACGAGTTGAAGGCCGATGCCTTCTTGGCGAAAGTCAGGTAAAGCTCTTCTATTTGACGGAATTGCTCCTGCATCTGCAAGAGACGCTGCTTACGGGCTTGCGAATCGGCAAGCAGCTTCTGCCAGCGAGCGATAACATCGGCGTGACGTTTGTGAATCGCGGGGCTCTGTTCGTGACCGGCCTCGATTAGCATCTCCTTGAGAGAAGTTATGTTCTGAATACCCTCGTGTTCGAAAGCGTGCAGACCAGCGTCGAAGGTCTCCTGTTTGGTGAGCAAAGTCTGCACACTGGACAAATCACGGCCAAACTCTTCGGATCGTACGTGTGTTTCCTTGTCAGCGATCCAGGACTCGACTACGTCAGCCTTCCACATGAACTGCAGGTAAGCTGAGTTATCGTTGAGGCGAGTCTTGCGTCTAGCAGCCAAAGCTCCAAGCTGTTCAAGCTTGGCTCCTAGCTGCTGGCAGCGCTGTTCGATTGCCTCAGCACGATGGTTACCTGCAGCTATGAGTCCCTCACCGGCTTCGCGGATCTCACGGCAACGTTCACCGTGGGCAGCAAAGTCTGTCTCGAAAGCGTCGTGCTTCTTGAGCAAACCTTGCACGGCAGCCATTGTGTCGCCGTAATCCTCGAGTGAGAGCAATTGCTGTTTCTCGGCGATCCAGGCTTCTTCCTCTTCAACCTTTGCCAAAAATTGCTGGTAAGCCAGCGACTCGTCAAGCTTCTGACCACGCGTGGCAGCCAGTTGTTTCAATTCCGACCACGCCTGTTCGAGAAGCTTGAGTCGTTGCTCGATCTCTGGTACGCCTAGGTTGGAGACGTCCATGAGTTTCTCACCAGCTTCTTGTACGGCTTGGATAGCGGGCTCATGGCTGCCAAGCTCAGCCTCGAGACGCTTGTGCTTTTTCTTTAAATTCTGAACGCCTGTAAGGTCACGACCGTAGTCATCTGAACCAACGAGAAGCTTCTTCTCCTTGATCCAGGACTCCTCGTCGGCGATGTCGCGGAAGAACTGATGCAAGGTGTTAGCCTCATTGAGTCTAGCCTGCCTGTGAGCGGCGAGGTTGCGTACGCGTTCATAGCGTTCGTTGATGCTTTGACGCTTTTCTTGGATACCCGCTGCCTCGAATTGGCCGCTCTCGATGAGGGAGTCAGCCTGAGCATTCATGTCTTTAATACGCTCCTCGTGGGCGTTGATGTCGGCCTCAACCAGTTGATGCTTCTTCATGAGGTTCTGCACTGAGGCGAGATCCTTGCCAGCATCTTCGCTTGTCAGCAGACTCTCGACCTCACCGAGCCAAAAGTCTAAATCCTTGACTGCAGCGATGTAGGTGCGTTGCTTATTGGCTTCCTTTAGTTTCATGGATTTTTCGGTTGTTTTGTGGGTGAGGTACTCCCACTGATCGGCAATAGAGGCAAGACGCTTCTGCACGGCATCTTCAGAGCCAGCGCACTGATGCTTTTCGATCAGGTTACCACCCATAGCCAGCACCGACGAGATACGTTCGGCATTGGCAGCAAGCTCAGCTTCAAAGGCTTGGTGTTTTTGATGTTTGGACTGTATATTAGCCGGATCTTTGTAGTTCTCTTCAGTGGCGAGCTGCAGCTTCTCAGCTATCCAATTCTCCATCTCATCAGCATCGCGAGAGAATTGCTGCAGAGTTTGGGACTCGCCAAGCCGTGATCGTTTCTCAATGAGAGCATCTTTCAAGTGACGCCAGCGATCGAGTACCTGGCAGCGACGTTCGTCGATAGGTCGAGCAGCGTAGTGCTCAGCAGCAATAAGCTGATCAGCCAGAGTTTGAAGAGCGGCTATTTTCTCTTCGTGACCGTTGATAGCCTTGTCGAAGTCCTCGTGCTTCTTGATGAGGGCCTCTACATTGTCACCGCTGTCGAGGGCATCAGCGCTACTGCTACTAAGGAAAGCTTCACGAGCGGACATCCAGTTCTCGGCCTGTTCGCAATCGCGGCAGAAGAGTTGCAGCTCGAGGTTCTGGTCCAACTGCATACGGCGCTGTATCCAAGCCTTCTCAAGTTCTTGACGAGCCTCGTTCATAGATTCGAGCTTCTCTTGTATCTCAACGCTAGCATAGTGGTTGGATTGCAAGAGTTGCTGGCCGAAGAGCTCGAAAGCTTGGAAAGTTCCAACGCGGGCGTCGATTTCCATGCGATGTTCCTGAAGATAAAATAAATCGTATTAGTACACACGTTTATCGCTTTTATTCAACTCTGCAAAACCAAAACAAACGTAAATAGAAGCAGAAAATAAAAAAAAAAAAAAATGATTGCAATTGAAAAAATCTATATACTGATAAGCCACTCGTAGAATCGTAGATTATCAAAAACACATGAGGCATCTTGGATTATTTGCTCATAAGTTAAATATACATAAAATTATAGCATAAAACAAAAAACGTAATGATACAGTTTTAATTATTTAATCACTCGATCGCCATCCATGAGTGTAAAAAAATAAGTACATTTGCAGAATATTTATTAGTTGAGCTTGGAGCAAAATCTCATTTTCCTAATTATGTCTATCCAAATACCTGTGGAACAATGCCATATCGTGCATCGATTTCTGTTCTGTGATTCTATAATTCAAATTATTTATTCACTAAGTATAGAGATATAATAAATATAATATTCCAGGAAAGGACGACGAAAGACATAATAGACAATTACACATTGGGTTAATTATGTACAAGATGAGATTAAAAGGCAATGATTGGTGAAAATAAAGGCAACGATTTTTACCTGGTGACGTTCAAGCAGAGCCTCAGCACCGGTGACGTCGTTAGCCAATTCTTCGGAAGCTACCAGACCCATCATCGAATTGATCCAGGCCATAAGATCCCGATAGTCGCTGAGATAGCGTTGCAGGTCATAAGAATCGAGCAGCTTCTTCTTTCTAGAATCAGCTTTGGCAGTGAGCTGAGTCCATTCCTCGTTGATCTCCTTCTGCTTGGTGTAGGTTTGCTCGGCCGTATCAGGATGCGACTGCATCAAGCGGTTTGCTGTTTCGTCCAACTGCTTAATCTTGTCCCCAAGGGCAGCGAGGTCGCGCTCCAGACCTTCGTGCTTGCGGAGCAGAGTTTGCACGCTGCGCAAGTCCTTGCCCAGGTCATCGTTGTTCAGGGCAGCATCCTTCTCGCGAATCCAGTCTTTGGTGTCGTCGACATCGCGATGGAAGCGCTGTACTTCGTGAGCAGAGTCCAGCTGACTGGCGCGCTCGGCTGTTAGAGTCTGCAGACTCGTCCATTTTTCGTTAAGCTCTTGGATCTGCGTCTGGATCTTAAGAGCTGCCTCGGTCTGGCCGACGCTCATCAGCTGCACGGCGATCTCGTTCATCTCTGCGAGACGCACCTCGTTTGCCTTCAGATCAGCTCGGAAGTCGTCGAACTTCTTCTGCATAACCTCGACTTGTTCCAAATCCTCGCCTACATCCTGCACCTGGGCATGGTTCTCCTTGCCCTTGATCCAGGTGGCCAGTTCAGCGGCCTCGCGAACCAACACGTACGCCTTGGCGGTTTCATTAAGCTTGTTTTGTCTTTCTCTGGCCAATCGCAGCAAGTCTTCGTATTGGGCTTCAATCTGAGCCTGGCGAGCGGCAATGGAGCCCTGCTCGCGAGCCAGATTCTGCTGAGAAGCACTAAGACCCGCGTCCGGTTCTACGCGCTTGACATAGGCGGCTGGCACGAAGCCCTGACGATCGTTTACCTCCACCTTCCACCAGTCCTTGTTGCTGCTGTTGAGAAGTGTAAGGGTGTCTCCTTTCTTCATAGAGACCTCGCGAGGAGACTTCTCGGTGTAATCGTAGAGTGCGACAACGCATTCCTTTCCAGCTACGTCGACAGCAGGTGTCTCTTGCTGACGGCAGGCGGCTGCCTGTTCCTTGAGCGCTGCAATGGTGCTAGCAAAAGCTTCGAGATCGCTCACGAGAGCCTCGTGTTTCTTGAGCAGAGCCTCGCTACTATCCTCGTCTTTGCCGTAATCGGCGTTCATGACGATGGGGCGCTTCTCCTTCATCCAAGACTCGGCCTCGTTGGCATCGGCGAAGTACTGGTGAGCCTGGAGCGAGTCATCAAGGTCGTTCTTACGCTGGCGAGCCTTCTCCTTCAACTGTCCCCAATGTTCATCAAGACTAGCCAGTCTCTGGCTGATCTCTTCAGCTGCGAAGTGACCATCGCTCAACATGCGTGAGCCAGCTGCGCAGACGGCTGCAACTCGGGGCTCATGATTGTTGATTTCAGCAAGGACGGCCTGGTGCTTCTTTTGCAGGTTCTGCACACCAATGAGATCGCGACCACGGTTGGTGCTGGCTGCCACAGGCTCCTTCTCGCGGATCCAGGCCTCCTCGTCTTCGACATCGCGGAACAGCTGCTGTACCTGCAGCGAGTCCAGCAAGCGCTGCTTGCGCATCTGCATAGGCTGCTCCAAAGCAGAATAGCGTCCCTGCAGTTGTTGCTGCTTCTGACGGATGTTGTCGGCGTCAAAGTGACCTCCAGCGACGAACTGCTCGGCTGCCTGGGCAATAGAGGCGATACGCTCTTGATGGGAGCCGACGTCGGCCTCGAGCAGGGCGTGCTTTTTCTGAAGGTTCTGCACGCTGGTAAGGTCCTTGCCATAGTCTTCGGACAAGAGCTGACCTTCGACCTCTGAGAGCCAGAGTTCGACGTCCTCGACAGTGCGGTTGAATTGCTGTTGTTGCGCAGCTTCCTGAAGCTTGTTGCCCTTCTTCTCAGTGGCTTCGGTCAGGCTTTCCCAGAGCTCGACGATCTCCTTGATGCGCGACTGGATGCGCTCGCGAGCGTAATGCTCGGCTTCGATGAGTTCCTGGCCCTGAGCGACCATTTCTTGCATGCGCGTTTTGTTTGCTTGAAGCTCCTGCTCGAAATTCTGGTGTTTCTGCAGCTTACCATTGAGATTGGTAGGGTCGAGGTAGCTGTCATCGGTGGCGAACTTAAGCTTCTCGTTGACCCAGCCCTTGGTCTCATCGCAGTCACGCTCGAACTGCTGCAGCTTGTAGGCGTCCTCAAGGGCACGACGGCGCAAAGCCGACTTTTCAAGGAGGGCTGAGCGACGTTGCAAAAGAGCCTGGCGGCGCTGGGCCACTTCATCGGCCGCATAATGTTCGCCTTCGATGAGCTTGCTGGCAAACTCGTCAAGCGCCTTGATCTTTTCCTCCTGGGCAGCTAGGGACTTGTCAAAGTCCTCGTGCTTCTTGATGAGAGCCTCGACGCTGTCAAGGGAATCTCCAAGATCCTCGTTGGCGAGGAAAGCTTCCTGCTTGGCCATCCAGGCATCAGCCTGTTCAGTATCACGGTAAAAGAGCTGCAGATCCATGCACTGCTCGTAAAGAATGCGTCGCTTTTCCCAAAGTTCAAGCAGCGAAGCCTTGTCAGCAGCGAGAGATTCGAGCTTGATGGCTACCTCCGACGCAGCATAGTGTTGACGTTCGAGAAGCTTACTTCCGGCGAGGCCGGTTGAATCAAAGCTGTCGGCACGAGCATCGATCTCGCCCTTGTGCTCTTGGTGACGCTCAAGAAGCGCCTCAGCTCCAGCCACGTCCTTTGCAAGCTCATCAGCTGAGATGATTGCTCGCATGTTGTTCATCCATGAAACAAGGTCGCGGTAGTCAGCGAGGAAGCGATGTAAGTAGTAAGACTCGTCGAGCTTGAAACGGCGTTCTTTTGCCTTAGCAGTAAGCGATTCCCAGGACTGTAGAATCTCTGCTCTCTTGGACTGAATTTGCTGAGAGTGCTCGGCTTGATGGATGCCGGCTAGTCTGTCAGCTTCAGTGCTAAGCGTAGCCACCTTGTCTTCGAGTGCAGCCAAATCGCGTTCAATGTTCTCGTGAGTACGCTGGAGCAGCTGTACACTAGCCAAATCACGACCAAAATCATCGGAAGACAGTACGGCGTCTTTCTCTCCAATCCAAGCCATTGTCTCGTCGGCATCACGATTGAATCTCTGAATTTCGTGAGCACCGAACAATTTTTCTTGACGCAGAATAGCGAGTTGTTTCAATCGCTGCCACGATTCATTCAATTCTTCTTTGCGTCTTAAAATAGTATCGCGCTCAGGATGAGCGTCCAAAAGTAATTTATCGGCTAATTCGTTAACTTCAGTTACACGATATTCTTGGCTGGTCATGTCTTTCTGGAATTCGTCAAATTTCCTTTGGAGTACTTCTACGTGCTCCAAATCTTGTCCAAACTCATCAGTGGTGACGAAGACTTCCTTGTCATGGATCCAAAACATGACTTCATCGCAATGGCGAATGAATTGTACAAGAACCAAAGCCTGCTGCAGCTTCAATCCCTTGTCAGCCAGTCGATTAAGAAGCAATTCCCATAAGCGATGCAATTCCTCTGTTATAAATAGAAGGACAATCAAGTTAAATGCATTAAGCAAATAGTGTGAAAATCGATTGATAAAAATTTGAATCACACAAGCATGTGCATGTATATTTACCAAGCCGTTTGCGAATGATGTCACTAGCAAAGTGGTGCTGAGCAATCATTTCCGATCCAGTATTGTCTAATAGAACAATCGCATTTGAATGAGCAGCGACTTCGGCTTCAAAAGCCTGGTGCTTTTGAATCTTTGCCTGTAGGTTGGTCGGATCTTTGTAGCTTTCATCGGAAGCAGCTTGCAACTTCTCATAAATCCAACCCTCGAGTTCATCTGCATCTCGTTTAAAGTACTGAAAGAGTCAAACAAAAGGTTATAGTTAAACGATAAAAAAAAAAAATAGGAATAGGCCACAATATGATTTGATATCATACCTGGAAACGACGAGAGTCCTCGAGTTTGTCGCGCTTGCTGCGCGCCTCCGACTTAAAATTGGCATAACGTCCCAGAACCTGCTCTCTCCTCTCCTGGATGTCCTCTGGGTTCTCGAGGATTTTCACCTCCTTGGGGGTGATCTGCTGATCCATTTTGGCAATTGGGTGTGGCTGCCTTTCGGAGCCGTCCAATTATCCTGTTAAATCGATAAATTAGCCAAGTGTCGCGATCGATTCGAAGAAATGAACGCAAGTGATTCGACAACATACCTTTAACTCCTTTTATTTTACGATCCCTTCTGCTTCTGTATATCTCTGTCGTTCGTTACTTACAAGTTCCGGTGCATTCACCGCTATCCGTAGGGACAGGTACGTGTATCCCGAAAGCTCTCGTCAGTGTATATTATTCGAGGCGGATACAGTTCACGTCATATCCGCTTATCTCTGCAACATAGGCGAGGCACCATAATCAGAATTGCAGCACCTGTCATGCGATAAAAATATCGCCGAATATTCGCTGTGGCTGATGAACGCGACGGGATGGAATGTAGATATTTTCTCGAAAAAGCCAAGGACGAAGGATAGCTAATCTCGCCGTACGAGACCACAAGTACTACATAATATGTACGAGTCTCGTTGGCAAAAGTCAGAAAAAGCGCAAGTAATCGATCGCAGGAACGAAAGCCACGGAGAGAGAGAGAGAGAGAGAGAAAGAGAGAGCTGGAGAGCGAGTAACCGAATAGCTGCCTTGGTGGAGCAAAGCAAAGGAAAGGCGTTCGAAACTTCGCGAATGAGTAAGTAGAAAAGTCAATAAACAGCAAGCCGCAGTATCGTGTGAAAATTCGAAAAAATCTAAGGATAATCAAGTGGATAAACGGTGGAGTAGCGGTCTTACCATGGCGTTGACGCCAGTGAAGAAAATGGACGATTCAGCCGCAGTCTGTCCTCGTAGCAGCACAGCAGCCGCACCTACACTCGCGTTCGGATCGCTAATCAACGTACAGTGTAGTCTCGCATCGCGTCACTGTATAGCGCTCTCTCTCTCTCTCTCTCTCTCTCTCTGTCTCTTTTTAACTCGTTGCGCGTTCGCTTGTCACTATTCAAGAATCTGTATAGTAGGTATAGTGTAGGTATAGGAAGTATATGTGTGTGTATACTGGGCGAGGGCGTGTCGAGCGGCGCACAGAGCAGGGAATTGAGATCGAGCCTGCAAGTGTAGTATGTTTTAGAGGAGTTTAATTCGCTCAGTATACGATGCTAATGATGCTGTACTGTACGAAAGTTTAACGAGGAGCGGTATTATCTTCCGCCCGGACATACCACTATACCAGTGATGAACGCATTTCAAGATGGCGTAGGTTCTATTTTTTACCGTGATGTCATTCGTAAACATTGACTGGTTGCCGAATATGCTCAGTACTGTATAGTATACGGCATGTACATGTATCTTTGCGTCCTCGTCACTCCGGAAGGTCTTTCCCGGCATAGGTATAGGTATATAAGTATTTAGGGAATCAGATAAGAGAGCCTCTCGGCTTATTGGAGCGTCTGCTAGCCGAAAAGCCGGTTCATTGAAAGTGCCCTTCTTATCATTTATATAGACAGTAGTTGCTACTGTACTTATACCTACAAGTAAAGAGAAAGAAACAAGTTGATCATTGCTTACATCATACCTATATAAATTGTGCCTTGACGCGACTATACGTCATGCGCCGCTTATTACTAGCAATTATCTTTGTAGTTATAGTATATTATGTCATGGCCGGCATTGGGGAAGTTGCCGCTCGTGCTCCGTTGTGCTGAGCTGAGTTTAATACAATAATAGTTTAAACAAGCGTTCATTTGAACAAACGTATTTCATAGATCCAAAACAAATTTAAAAAAAAAAGTTGCGATAGGCTTAATCAGTGTTATATTTATATCGGCAAATGATAAGTGTCCTCTGCTTATTAATTGTTGGTAATAAACTAATATATAAATAGTCGACCAATCGGGCAATCGAGCTTTCCACTATTTGAACGCAGATCGTTCCATCTCCGCCCGCCAGATGACGCCTCGAGTCTGTATGCCTCGTTCTTTCATCGCGACGAGCCAAGACCGGTAAAAGCGGTCTCTAGCAGATCGTCCAGCATATATATATATATATATATATATATATATATATATATATATATATAGTAGTATGTAGTACACAATACACAAGGTGCATAAGCGGCCGGCTAATTTTAGTCACGCCAATTAACGATCATCGTTAAAAAGCTGTTTGACGGAAACGATCCTTCTAGAGATCCTTACAAGCGTACATAACACGAATCGCATGGATAATGCGCCGATGATAAGATAAACTAACGACTACCTAATGTCCAACTCGTCATTGTCCCAAGCGTTGCAACCATACAGCCGATGGCCGACTCATTGCGCCGAGGACAGCCGACTTTCTATGTAAGAGTTCCTTAATAGGTAGAAAAGCTGCGGCGCACACGTGCGTGCGTTGTTCGAGCGCGCAAAATCATCACCGTTGCATACAACAGTCGAGCTACTCGTTTAAGCCAAGCCCAAAAGAGCACGAGTATAGGGATAATCTAAGGCCGCGATACGAGAGTGAAATCGCGACGACACTGCATCGCGCGAAGAGGGACCCTGCTGCTGCAGCGCACCAGGAAGAAGTGTACCGATCGAAGCATCGAGTTGGTATAACGATTCTAACGGTATATAGATATACAGCACATCGTTTATCCCCGGCTTTTGCGTAATTTACATTCCGTATAGGCCGTGCACGCTGCTGCAGGGATACCTATAACTACTGCGCACTGCACGTCTATGCACGCCTAAACAGCTGAGACTGAGTGTACTTATATATATATATATATATATATATATATATACAGCACACAAGAGAAAGACGGCCGAGTTAGAGGGGAGGGGACAAAGAGAAAGATGCGGCTCTCGCGGGCATGAGATTCGATGTGTGTTGTTGTGACGCGCACTTGCGATGGCTTTCAGAGGGGAACCAATATTAATCGATCTGAGCTAAATATTATTGAAATGATGAGAGCCGGTCTCGAGCTAGCCAAGAAAAAAGTCACGATGACTAAGAGCCCATGGATAGGCTTTTCGAGTTCTTGTTTGTCTATCGTGCGGTCACTCGTAGCCATAAACATCGTATACCGGACCGTACCGCTCTCACGATGAGACAGTCGTTGTTGTTAGTTTTGCGGTATTAGAAGAGCGATAACACCTTGTTGTTTTCCCATTTTCCCGCGGATAATGTTTTTGTTTTCGGCTATCTCTTATCCTATATACACGCGTTTACTTCATTACGCATAGTGTTAACGTCCTCTCTGCGTGTGCGCGGATTGTTTGAGGTCGCAATCTTCAAAATAAGAAGGCACCGCGACCTTTTGAAGCGTAAGCCACTGTTGCATCAGCCTTGATAAGCCCCTCTGCAGTCCTTGCGTTCTGTGATCCGCAGCTTTCTCTTATGCTCTCTCTCTCTCTCTGTCTTTACCTTTTTATAGTTGAGTTTGTACATTTAGCAAAGTACTTTTGAATTGAAGGATCGTAAATCGGAAAACGAGCGTATAGTGTTTACGGAGCCGTTTATCTCAAGCGAAATCTCTGCTAATGACCTAAAGTATGACCGATATCGAAAGGACAACGAGAAATAAGCGGCGAATCTCTCGTTTACTTTGTGTAATAAGTAAGCCTACAGCTGCGTAGTATTGCTTTGTTTGCGCCTGGACAATCGTCCCCGCTGCTACTCCGCTGCATCAGCGCTTTTCCGAGTATGTTTTTATGCACGTTTTACAAGCTTGCGGCGAATTCGTCATTTCACGAGCATTCGGGGAAGGATATGGCGAGCAAAGAGGGAGTAGGAAGAGGATCGGAGAGAAGAAGACTGCCCAACCGGTTTATTCGGCCACGGACTGCAGTTATGTTTGGGATTTTGAGACAATGCTCCCTTTTGCTTAAGTACTGCGCAGATTCGCTGGGCAAAGACCGAATAATGCAATCGTCTCCCTCTCTCTCTCTCTCTCTCTCTCTCTCTCTCTTTCAGAAGATGAAAAAAAGTACGCATCAAGCTCGACCATATCTGACCTATTCCCGTCAGCTGTGAAGCCGGCAAGGACACATCGGCATAAACGTCGCGGATCCGCACATCAGAAGCATCGTTTTTTCAAGTATCCGGCTCGCGGCCAAAACAGTACACAGCTGCTGGCCATAAGTACAGCGCGAGCGCAGCGCAGCGCCCTCTGCAGCCGTGCCGTCGAACCGCGCACCCGGTAGAGCAGAATTTTTCTGCTTCTGTCATCGCGGAGAGGAGTAGGCCGCGGAGACTATCTCCTGATGCAAGTACGGGACTTGCGGATGGTATCGAGGCCTAAGATTATATAAAAGAAAGCGAGTCGCTCGAAATCCAACTTGCAGCCAACTGACGCTGCGCAAGAAAAGCGCTACTCTCCGCCGCGCTCTCGCCTCGGCTTTGTTTCGTCATCGACACTGGCTTTGAGATGGGCGTCTCTCTCTCTCTCTCTCTCGCTCGCTCGCTCTTTAGCAGCTGATGGAATAAAATGTCCCCTCTCCCGCCAGCTCTGTGTGTAGCACGGCTCTTTAAATCCGAGGCTAGCTGCAGCATTTTTGCGCCTTTGTTCCCCCCATCCCATATATGTGTCTATGTACGCTACGTTGATGTATTGTAGAAGCGGTTACGCATCGTTTTGTCTAATACGTGGAACGTGTGTCAAGTATATTATGCGTGTCCGAGACTTATTGTCCTTAGCTACTGCGGGATAGATATGAATTGCTTGAAGAAAAAAGAGAGCTGTACGCTGGAGTCGAGTCGGTGAAAACTTGTCGACTTTTCCGATCGCGATAGTATCTTAATTTTGCGGAACATGCTCAAACAGCCGGTAGAAGCGAAAGGAAGGCCGGTGCAGTCGAGCCTTTCTCACTTACACGCCCGGCCGTGTCGTCACCGCGACAGCCAGCTGATGAGAGAAAATGGCCGTCACGCCGCTGTCAGCTGAAGCACGGCAGTGCTTTCCCTCTCTCTCCGTCTCTCTTCTTCTTCGCGTCTTACCCATATATCCTACGCGTCGTCATAGACTGAGATTTGCGAAATTCGCGCATGCATTGCATTCTATTCGTTGCGTGCCCGCGACTCCTATATACCTACATAATAATATAGGTGTATAGCGGGGAGAAAGAGCCTCTCGATGCCGGCGTTTCTCCATCCTCTCGCTCTGCGCGCGCGCATGCGCAATGAAAGTGTTTCGTCACCCGGCATTCTCTCCTTGTCGTCCGGCCACTAGCTCGCGCCGCAAATGCAGCAGCTCTCCGCTATACATTACACGAGCCCAGCTGACGCGTATGTAAGCTGCGAATGCAGGCAAAACATACTGATAAACAAAGGAAGCCGATGCGCACTTTGCCATGCTCTCAGCTCTTGCCCCGTGTCTTTTTGTATTGCAAATGAGGAAATCGCGGAGATTTAAATGGAAACGAAGCCGCGCGCGTCTGTGCATGAGGTATACCCGACGCTCTCCCCCTTTTTGTCACAAATAGGACAGCTATAATAAATGCATACAGGCCGTGGCAACAGCAGCAGCGGCATCAGCGATCTCTCCCGCGCGCGCGCTCGTGCACGAGAGAGAGAGAGAGGGTATCGTGTTTATCCGCGCGAGTGCGCGGTATAGCAACAGGGAGCGAAGGCAGCGTCATCAATTAAATGTCCCGTGCGAGCGAGCGAGAAAGAGAGAGAGAGAGAGAAATCGCAAACATTCCCCTCCGTGTGTTTACAAACAAAACGTGGAAGAGAGAGACTATGCGGCGCTGCTGTACTCGCGAGCTGCCATCGTGACTGTATAGAGCTGGCCATTAGAAGGCAACGCTCTATGCGATGTACAGTATGGTGCGCCTGATTTTTTCAGAACAACGCCGCACAAAGAGCAGCAGCGGCAGCGGAGCCAGTGGCTAGCAACAGTAAGAAAAAGGCGTCGACGCGCACACGGCCCAAGTGGAAAGTCAAAATGGAAAAATTCCAGCTCTCCCTTCCCCTGTGCGTGCCGGCTAGAAAAAGAGACAAAGGAAAACGGCGTGTTGGCCGGCAGCAGCAGCGGCAGCGGCTATAGGTGTGGAGAGAGAGAGAGAGAGAGGGGCAGTGCAGAGGCTACGACGCAGTGCATGCACTAGCGGAAAGCCGGCGCGGCAACGCTGTACCGGCTGCAAGGTATAGGGCTTTTACACAGAGTAAGAGACAGAGACGGAGGTGCAGCGTCGGCAGGGTGGGAGAAGCGAGCGCACGTTGCGTGCGCAGATGACGGGGCTGTCGCGCGCGGGAATAGTGGGAGAGCGGCGAATAGACGGCTGCCGGCATCCGCGGCCGAGCTCCTCTCGTCTCTCTTCAACGCGCTGAATCGTCCGCAGCGTTCGTCCTCGTCTCGCGTCGGAGTCGCGTGAGGATTCGGAAGCGGGGGCAGAGCCGAGCCAATCGGAGTAAGTAGGTCAGCGCGCTGAGCCAATCGGCCGAGGGGGCCGAGTCACGTGGCTTTGTTGTTATCTATCAGCTGTTTTTCCCGGGCGGGCGCAGGGCCGGCCGGCCTGCAGCGCGGCGGCGGACTCCTTCTCCTCATCAGTACCTCCCGGCTCGCTCTCTCAGCTGTGCATCGTCAGTCCTCGTCGCCGTCGTCACGAGCAACAACACTCGCACACGCACGCGCACTGCACGCAGCCCGAAGGGAGAGAGAGAGAGAGAGATACTCGCGCAGTGCGGAGCCGAGGCGAGCAGCAGCAGCGCCACCTGCGCGCGCCAGCCAAGACGCTCTTGGCGCGCGGCTCTCGCAGTCTCGCCAGTCGGAAGCTATACCCACTCCGAGCAGCACGTCTCGCGGCCGCGGCAGCAATCTCTTCCGTTCGCGTCGTGCGGCGCGGATTTTCCCGAAAGTCAAAGGCATTGCACTCGTTGCCGAAAAGGGAGCTCGATCTCGGCAGCGTCGTTGTATTGCCCCCTAGATGCGTGTATTATGTTGGAGTTGGCGAGCGACATTATCGTCATCTGGCAATCGGCGGCAGCAGTGCCAGCAAGCGTCAGCAGGACAGCTCGGACTAGCGGCAAAGTTTTACGACTGGAGCATGCGGAGACGAGCCTGACGAACCCCCAGCCTCCGGAATAGTGTGTGAGATATTAATTTCGTGGTCGATACGTAGAGTGCGGGAGTCGAGGAAGCGACAGGTATACGTCTATTGGGACTAAAGTGAGAAACGGAGACTAAAGTGCGAGGGTCAGTAGCAGTAGCAGCAGTTCGGAAGAATACAGTGGATCCTAACCAAGTTTCGGAAGCGTGCGCTCGCGTTACGCAAGCAAGTATACACATAGAGGGACAAAAACGTGTGGACAGAGTGCGCGAGTGCCGCTGAGGGGGATAGAGCAAGTCTCCCGGTCCGGTAAATCGTCCAAGCACGGAATTCCAGGCTAAGCAGGGGCCGCTGCAGCAGCAGCAGGCTGCGCCGGTGGTAGTGAGACGAAGGCGGCGCTATCAGCGTCAGCAGCTGCAGCAGGGAATCGGCGGTCAGCAGTTGCTCGACCAGCGACAGATCATGTCGACGGGAAAGAGACTGGCCAAGCGCAGCATCATCGGGACGCGGGTCTGCGCGCCCGGTGACGACGGCAAGTACTACAGCGGCGTCATCAGCGCCGTTAACACGCCGACATCGCCGCAGCAGCCCGAGCTCGGCGGGCTCAACATAACGGCCAACACGCGCTACTCGGTGAGGTTCGACCCGGTGCCCGCTGGGCAAGGCAAGGCGCCCGATTCCAAGAACGAGTACTCCGACAGAGACCTCATCGGCTCGGGCTTCAACAGCGTTACCGGCGTCAAGCTCGTACCCGGACAGAAGGTCTACCTCACCTACAACGGCAGGGAGATTCACGCCGAGGTCGTCCAGCACAGGCAGCACCTCGACGAGGTCGACGTCGTCGCGCCTTCCGGGGAGGTTGGTATTCGAGCCCTTTTTCTCTATACATTCCATTTCTTCTTTTTAAGCGAGCGCGATCGCGTTAATCGGAAAATTTAATTTTCCTCTGACCTCGTTCTCGAAGCTCGCGCGCGCGCGCGCTGGCGAGGCGAGGCAAGCCAGTAGTTGGCCCATTTTCGACGCGCGCATGCGTTGCCTTGACGAGTCTGTGCCTGCTGCAGCACTCGCATTTTCGAGCTGGCTCGCCGCGGGCAGCACAGCCTTTTCCGTATTTTGTTCGCGCGCGCGCGCGAGGAAAGCGGCCCAGCCGGCGATCTCGGATCGAATGCCGGTGGCTCTATATATGTAAAAATAAGTGTATATAGCTCTACACAGGTCGCGCGTTCGAAATAATGCGGCAGCCGGTGTCAGTGGCGCGCGCAACTCTACGCTCCCTGCGTTTTCTATTGAGCAAGAAGCACGCGCTCCACCGGCTTCTCTTTCTTCGCCAAAGATAGAACCGGCCGGCCGGCTTGCCGCATACAGCCATTTGTACAAACACAGCAGCGCGGCGGAGGATATTGAATGACACTGCACGGAGCGCCGAAGAAAAAGGCTTTCTCCTATCGTACGCTAACGAATTACTCGAATGCTTGCAACGCGTGTCCCTCTCCTCTTTGTTCTCGCGGCTGGACTCGCGTATCGTATAGAGTCAATGTTAAGCAGCCGCGAGCGCTTATGCCATTCTCTCACTCTCTGCTGCAAAATGGGTCAGATCGAGCAGCTCGTAGGTCACACAGCGCGCTTAGTTACGCTCGCGATGCAAAAGTGAGAGTAGCTCTCTGCGCTGCCGCGGCAAACTAGAACGGCGGAGGCCAGCCGGCCTGTCTTGTGGCTATTAGGGGAGTTGCACGCGTTGCTTTTCATTTTTCTCCTCTTCGGCTTTTCGCTGCGTTGCGCAATGTGTGCTTTGGTATATAAACGCGCGGGTTTTCACTCCTGCTCCAAATTAGCATGGAGGGACTGATAACCATTGCGTGAACACTTACAGCGCTCTCGCGACTATGCAGCAGCGTAGCCTCTACGTATATTACACAGAGAGCGGCGTAGTCACGGGAAGCGGAAGCGGAATCGCGCTCGATTTACGGGAGATAATGCGGGGCGGAGGAGTGTGGCCCTTGGCCGCGTTATAATTTTCCTCGATCGCCGCAGCTATACACAAGTGGGAAAATTCGTCGAAGAGAAAAAGAAACAATCGGGCGAAGGTCGCGCAAGGTAGCTCGCGTCCGAACCCGTACGATTGCAGCGAGCGCGCGAGGAATTCGTTGGAAAGAGAAAAAGAAAAACGCGGCTATGTGGCGCAATGTGCACGCGCGGCGGCATAGAGTGGTGTGGGGTGTGTCGAAAGTCACAACTGTGCGCCGCGCAGTTTAGAAATCAATGGCTCGGCCCAATGCAATTCGCTCGAGGGCGTATAAGATTGCGAAAGCGCGAAGCTCGTGAGAGTATCTCTCTCTCTCTCTCTCTCAGCTGATGTGATGAGCATGCACGAGGAAATTCGCGCGAGAGAATGAAAGAACGAAGCGGCCTCGACGGTCTAACGGTATATGGATCGGCGAGCATGCACTTGCAGTAGCAGCGAGCTTTTCCCGGCCGCGCACCGGAAGTGCGCGTCGCCGTACACTCCGGAAGTCCGGCTGCGCGTGTCGCGCCTTTTTAAACTCAACACACTCGCTCGAAACAGCTATAACTGTTTGTCCGCTTCTTTCCTTTGTTCTCTCGCGGATCTTTTCCTGCATTCCAGAGCGACGTCCAATACGCGAGGTATCTCCGATCGTTATCGTGCCGATCTCTCGTGAATCGAGGCGTGTGCGCGAGATAGCAAACGTTGCAAATATCCTATCCTATGCGCGCAAGTAATAATAAACGACGGGAATCGCTTGCCGGCCGGCCGGCCGAAGCAGCGAGAGCAGAATCGCCGGAGAGCGAGTATATAGCTGCGCTGACGACGAAAGGAGGTCAGTGTGTCAGGCCGCCGCTGCCGCTCGCGTCCGGGGTAGAGCAGCGGCGTATAAGTTCCCTTGAGAGAGCGGTGCAGCCTCTCTCTCGCTCTGGCCGCGCGCACAATTTGATTGCGCAAGTCGCTGCATGTAACGTGAAAGTATGCGTAGGTATACGTGCGCGCATACTTTCTTACACACACGGGGGGTCGTTTATGCTCTCGCGCGCTTGCCATATGCCACTCAGCTGTGAAAGCGCGCGCGGCCGATTGATTGCTCAGGTGCTTTTAGCGCGCGTAGAGTTATTGCGCGAATGCAGCGCGCTCGAGCAATTGAAAAGTAGGGAGAGAGAGAGAGGCTAAGTGGAACGGAGTCAGCTGTTTCTTCGCTGATCAGCTGTGCGCGAAATTTAGGAGAGAGAAAAATGTCGAACTGCATCGAAAGGTTCGCTTCTTTCTCTCTCTCTCTCTTTCTCGCGGCAGTTGTGCTCGCGCGTGGGAGTGTTGCCATCAGGCATTAGGAGCAGAGAGAGAGAGAGAGAGAGACTTTACGCAACGCGCGCTGCTACCACTCTCCGATATACATAACGTTGCGACACACGCTCGCGCGCCTCGACTCTCTTTCCCCGCGCGCTCGTGCAATTATGCATTACGTTTCTAGCCGCGTATAATATTCCAGACGCTCGAAAGTAAGAGTAGTCCAACTGCGTTCTATATCAGCCTCAAGCCGGAATTCGAAGCGATGCTCTCTCAAGGTTTCGATGATTTGCACCATATAGGGCACCAATCGTCATATTTTAAAACTGCATGGCTATCGGACAAAACGAAAGCGAAACTTTCTCGCCTCTACGATTATAGAGAAATGTCGGTCCGCGCGCTTACGCACGCGGTGAAAGCAGCGACGAACACC
This sequence comes from Trichomalopsis sarcophagae, assembly GCA_024372645.1. Taxonomy (NCBI): domain Eukaryota; kingdom Metazoa; phylum Arthropoda; class Insecta; order Hymenoptera; family Pteromalidae; genus Trichomalopsis; species Trichomalopsis sarcophagae. Next base: position 508,698 of record QLSS01000002.1, read on the forward strand.
TCACGCGAATGCATTTCGCGCCGCGAAAAGTATACACTCACAAACACACACACTTGTACAGGTGATAACGAGTTGTAGAGCGGCTCGAAGCGGGCCTAGGTTAGACGTGCGCGAGCTCGCTCGCTCGCATGCACGAGCCCAATGACCCAAATGATACGGAGCGAAGAAGCGGGTCGCAGCCCAGATTGGATCCGATAAAGTGCGCGTTACTCGCGAGAAAAGAGAGGGCTTTATATGTGCAGCGTGTACGTTTTCGAGAGACTCACCGCGCGCGCGGAGAGAAATTTCACTTTCGCTGCCCCCCGCTCGCGACTCTGCATGTGTTTGTGTGTTTGTGTGTATCGACGAATGCCACACAGCGGCCTCGAGGCGGTTCGCCCGCTGATACACCGCTTCCGCGGCACACGAATCAAAGCGCTTCGCTGTGTGCTCGGAGAGATATCGGCGGAGATTTTCCTGAAATTTCCAGCCGCATGCACCGCGTGCGTACGCACACTGTTTACCGCTATCTTTCTTTCTCCTCGATCTCTCAGCGGCGGCTCTTCCCCCTGACCTCCTTCCGAGCGCGAATATACGCGAGCCGGACGCAGAGGCCGCGACTGATGCATTCGAGAATACAAGGAACGTTGAATTTTCGTACAATACCACTCGGAATTCCTCGATTATGCGCCGCGGGTGTGTTAAAAGAGACTCGGGGTCTGATATAACTTTTGCTTCGCGCGCGACACAGTGGCATCGATCGGCAACAACCGGTGCGCGAGAGCCATTTCTCTCTCGTTCTGTATCGGGCTCTCTCTTTCTCGTGTGTTTACGCGGTTTGCGACGAAGCTCCTCGTAATAAACAGCTGTCCTTGGCTTGCAGAAGAATGCCGGTCAATGGGTCAGCCGGGCGTTTTGCAAATGCAAATCGGGCTCTCGCGGATGCTAAACAATTAGCCGGGGATGATGGACGACTAGAAACTCGGCTAATAAACAAGCGCTTATTTCGGTTTCGAATAACCGGCGAGTATTACCGGCAGGCCGGCGTCGATATCGCGCACAGTCAGAAAGTCTCAACTTCTCTATACTTCTCTATATCGAGTGCGTGCACTCGTAGATTAGTCAGCCCCGGCTGAGCCGCGAGCACAAAGAAATAAAGATCCTCTCTTTCTCTCGCGCGCTGCGGCCCCGTTAATAGGACGTATACGCGCAGCGCGTAATTGCCGAGTTCCGGCTTTTCTAAGCCGTGGATATCCTTATTTTTTCCTCTCTATCTCCAATTATACACTAGCTGATACACCGCAGAGGAGAGAAACTGCGCCGTCGAGAATATCTACCGGCGCGAGCTGTTTATTGAGTTTTCTCAAAGTCGCAATACACTCGATGCGCCGGCCGCGTACTTTGCACAATAATATCTCGTGTTTTGCTTTTGTTTACGTACATCAAGCGCGCGCACTGGGAAACACGCATTTGTCTTTATCAGTCGTCGCGCTGGCCGCGATAAAGTCAACTCGCTCTTTCTCTCTCTCTCTCTCCTCTTTTCGCCGCACGAACGATAATAAACGTGTGAATATAAGAGCCGCTGATATCAGGGTCATTCGCTTCTCTTTCGGGTTTAATTATAAGAGCGTCGTCGCTGTTGATTCGCGGATTACCCGCTGTGTCGCATTGTATCTTTTTTTTTTATCGCCAATTAAGCGGTAACAAAAGAAACTCGACAGTAATAATTCGCGTGTTATCCGAAAAGGCAAACGGCGCGCACTGCGTCAGTGATATACGCACACCTGCGTGTTAGAGCGAGTATAAGAGAGAGAGCAGCAGTAGCAGCGCGCTCAGCTGATTCATCGCCGGCAACACAAGGCAACGGACTCGGCTGACAAAGGCCTGCATCCTTGAACCGCTGCGCTGCAGCGACGTTCGGTCAGCTCTCGCGGATTTTTCCATCGCCGGTCCTCTTTCTCTCTCGCGTTGCGCTTTTTCGTTTCTCCTACTTAGTCCGTCGTCAGCTCATCTTCGCTATAATAAGCGCGCGGAGAAAGGCGCGGCGCAGCTGATCATCGTCTACGTCGCGAGTTGACTACTGCAACTCGCCACACTTACTTACGGCTCTCTCTCTCTCTCTCTCTCTCTCTCCGCGCGCGGTTTACAGTTATCGGCCGCGTTGTTTGTTACAGGAATGCGGTCGGGCTTATCACGCTTAGCCACGCGTGCGCCGCTTCTTCTTCTTCTTCTCTCCTCTTCTTTATAACCGAGCGCGAATATTGTAACGCGCGTACGTACGTTTCGTTACAATCGACTCGTGCCTTATCGCCGCTGCAGCGCACGTCCGCGTATGCGCGTCACACGTTCGCGCTTGTTTGACTTTCTTCGCGCACTCATTATCGGCTCGCGCAACGATATCTTCACTCCGCGATTTTTCTTTTCGGCCGTCGACGTGTACTTTCGGAGCCGTACGACAGCCGCTCGCGCGAAGAAGAAAAAACCGAACTCGCCGGCGGCGATGTTGAAAAAAAAAGAAGAAGAAGCGAGAGAGGCAGACGCTCTTCGTATTTCTCGGTCTCCGGTGTCTTAGGAGGGGGTCTATCGGGGGGCGAGAGCGAGGCAGCCCTGGAGACACTGCGCCATGGGCTCTCGGATTTCTCGTCTGTGCACTACTAGGTGCTACTGCAGTGTCTTAGATCTCCTCTTACTCGAAATTTCTCTCCCCCCCGTTCGGGACACACTGCGAAATCGTGTACGATTCGAGAGAGCTGCGCAGTATATAGTATTCGTCTAATGTTATATACGTAAGGTCAACGACTGCTCCCTCTCTTATGTATATATAGGAAACCATTCGCGCGTAGGCATATAATGCTGGATCGAGGAAATTTGAAAGTCGGAGAAAGTGCACGGGCCTCTCTAGCAGCAGCAGCAGCAGCAGCAGCGGCTTCGGGAGTGTAGACAGAACGTAAAATTGGCTATAGTTTCTACTGGTATACACCACCGCTGCGCAGAGTACAGCCATAAGGCCGCTAGCGCGCGGTGAAAGGGGGAAGGGAAGGGGACCGTTACACTATCGCCGCGAGCGCAGTTACGTGCAGCAGCAGCGGCAGCATGTGGGAGGAGTAGCACCGAAGAGATAGGCTCGCGCTCACGCACCGGTTCGCGTTCCGCTAATCTCGACCTTTCCAGCGGCTGATCCTCTCGCGTCTCAGCTGTTGCGCGCGCGCGCGCGAGAGAGCCTACTGCCGCTATACGTATACACTCGTTCGCATGCACATTGTTCTCCTTCCTGCGATTCTTTTGCTTTTCAGCCGACTTATGTAAGCGTCAATGGCTGTAGCGTACATTAATTCGGGGAGGCAAGGAGGAAAATTATCAAGAGCGCGTCGAGCCGTGCGTTTGTATGCGGGAGAGCGCGAGAGAATAGAAGACTACGAGAGTGTCGCAACAGGCCGTGAAGCGAGGGAGAGGGAGCCTCTCTCGTTGTCAGTGTATACTTTCGTTTTTCCCGGCCGCAGCGCGAGCGAGCGGCTGACTTACGACACGATTGCGCTGATTATCGAATTACGCCGCTAGCGGTAAAGCCCAAGTGCTCTCTCACTCCCTCTCAGCTGTGCACGCTCTAGCGCTAAACATACATGCCTCGCGCTCGAGTCGCTTTTCGAGCGGTACTTTTTCGTCGTCGCACGAAAACCTCTCGTTTCTCTCTCTCTCTCTTTCGCGAGCAGTAGGCCGCGAGTTATATCCATTCATACGGCTCTTTCGGCCGCCAAGTGTTCGCGCATACATTAAAAAACTAAACCGTCCGGGCCAGACGAGCGTCTGTCGGCTGACGAAACAGGATTCGAAATTTCGAGCGGCGCGCTCGCGCGCATAGAGTCCCGGTAATTCCCCGCGAAAAAAAAAAAAATTCGCAGCCGGTGACGTGGTCCGTTCGGGGGATTCCCCACACGCGCCCGAGATTTCTCTGTTTTAAACGTCTCGCAACTTACTTCGTGCGTGTCTGTATGTACGACGCGACGCGAGTGCAGTAAGAGAGAAAAAAATCAACCGCTTTATCCCGTTACATTTACACACCGCTCCTGCGGAGAGTGTACTGTATACATAGCGAGTATAGCGGTATAATACTACGCCTTTTCCTCGCGCGCGAGAGCCGAAAAATCTTAGGCTGAAATTACGTGGGAGGAAGAGAGCCGGCGTATTAGACGGTCCACGTGCTCGCGCGCGCCGGATGACGTACGTACGTGTCATGCGGGTGACAGAGAGAGAGAGAGAGAGAGAGAGAATGAGAGCGGGAGGTAAATACGCAACACGCTCGCACAGTAATCTATAAACTCTTCCCTCTCTCCGTTCGTTCCGCGCCGAGCGTTTTATCAGCGAAACGAACAGCGCAGTAGCTACCAGGACGCTTTCAGCTCGGCTCTAATAGCGATTTTGTTTTTGTTGTTTTTTTCTATTTTCCACAGCGATGGTGCTGTAGTGCGTCGTTTGATCTCTTGTCTAATACGAGGTAATACCAGCGATTCTATCGTTAACCCAGTGCATTTTTCTGCTGTTACAGGGTACGATGAGCCTGACGAGGCGCATCGACGAGCTGAGGCTCATGGAGTCGCGCAAGAGCGCGAGGCTCGCCGATTCGGACACGGACTTTGCCAGACTGGCCGATATGGGCAGCGACCGCAAGCGAGCGTCGTCGCACTCCATCGACGTCCCACAAGTCATCGGGTGAGTTTCGCTGTCTGAAACAGCTGTTGTCTGTATTTCATTTTCGACTGTAGATCTGATTTATGTTGTATGCGTATGCAGTAGCGTGATACAGAGAGAAAGATAATCGCGTTATACAGCGCGTATTTATAGAACCGCGATGCATTATCGCGCGCAGAGAGATTATAATACAGGGGGAGAGCTGCTATGGTTTGGAAAATTTGAAAGAGAGGACGCGAGACTCTGCCGCAGGTGGCCGAAGTATTTTTGTACCCTCGGAGCCTGCGTGTAAGCGTCGAACGGGTACATAGCTTCGAGTCGCTCTCTGAGGCGCAAGTATGAAGAAGAAGACGCGTCGATGAAAAGGGAGGGGCACCGGCCGGGAGCTCACGTGAATACCATAAGCCGGCCGGCCGGCGGCGCTCTCTTGTGTATAACAAGGCACACTCTTGCACCGCGCTCTCTCACTGCTCATGCACACATGCCGAGTATTGGGAACACGCATACATAGATTAGTATTATATGTATATAGATAGCGCTCGAGGAGAGTTTCGTGCGCGGTCGAGCGCGCTTGGCCTCTCTTCTCGTCAAAGGCAAAGCGCGTCCCATGTGACAGCGCTGGGTTTTCAGCAGCGGGGTCTTTCCAGTTGAAAATACAACGCCGAGCGAAGCTGCGAGCGTTAATTTTCCTTCGTAACGCGAAGGAGGAATAATATGACGTGTATACGTATAAGACGCAGAAGGTCAAACTCGCGCGCGCGCGTATGGGAACGAGTTCTCGGTAGAGGAGAGAAGAAAAAAAAAACGAGTCGTAGAGCGTGAAAAACGTCCTGATACGCGCACACCTGCAGTCTCTCGTTTCCCATACCTCTACACTCGGATTATAACGAATCGGAGGCTAATTGTCCAAATTCGTGAATTCTCGTTATGAGCGGTACGGTGTAAAGCCGCGATTCTCTCCGAAGCCTCTCGACGAGGAAAAATAAGCCGAAGAAGAGAAAACAACGTGAAACTGCGCAGTTTCCCTCCTTCTACATCTCTCCTAGACGTCATTGTGCGTCCCCATTACCGCTGTGCGCTCGTCCCTCATAGCCGTAAAGGTCCCGGCAGCCGTGTAGTACCTGCGGGACTCGAGGAAAACTTTTCAGCACCGAATTTAAAGGGATGAAGGGTCCCTCTCTCTCTCTCTCCCCTACCCATCTGGGACTCCATCGACCTTCGACGAGAAGCAAAACCGCCGGCCGGCCGGCTTGTTTAAATACTCCGACGCTGATCTCGTCTACCTGCGCTTAGCTCAGGCTACTGCACCACCTGGCTTTCTCGTCGTCGTCCACGATCTTTACAACCAAAGTCCGAGTGGGGGAGAGGGTGAGCGAGGGGCCGGTTTTCTCTCTCACAAAGGAGGAAATGCCGCGCGGCTCGCATTATGTGCCGCACGTGCATCGACTAGGGAGGGCAGAGAATCCCTGGACGCTTTTCTCTCGAAACTTTCGCCGCTGCGCCGCTGGAGAGCCTGAGCTCGTTTCTGAAAAACGGCTAAATAAAACGACGCGACGCCGTTTTTAAAGACTCTCGCACGCGAGTTACCTCACACTGCACCGATGCGGACGACGAGAGAGAAAAAAATCGGGATACATCAGCGTCTGACTTCCATCCGGCGATGAAATTCGAACCGAGACACACCGCGCGCACGAACGACGAACCCTCCGAAAATTCTCGTTCGCCGGCCCACGTCTCTACCATCTTCGGCCTGTACACGCGATGATGCGGTTGTTGCCGAGCGCGAACGACGAACCTCCTCTCTCTCTCTCTCTCTCTCTCTCTCTCTCTCTCTTGCGCGCGCGCGCGCGCACAAAAATACAAACGAATTCCAGCGGCGAAACGCATAAAACTCTCCCCGGATCGCTGTCGGCGGTGTGTAAGAACGAAGAGGAGAGAGAGAGAGAGAGAGAAGAGAAGCGAAAGACGGAAATAGTCGGATACACGGGAAGAGAGTAGGGGCAAGGACGACTGGCCGTTGCAGGATCGTTGAACTTTATGACGGAGTTATCCACAATGCGCCGCTGATGCCGCCGCTGCTCTGGGTTGTATACCGAGTATTAGCAGAGAGGAAACAAAGAAGCGGGAAGGCTCAGATGCGCAGTTTACGGCTTTCTTGCCCGGCTTTTCCGACTCGTGCGCCGGCATATTTTCGAGTTTCCGCGCTGCACGCCGATCCGTGCGTGCGACTCGGCTTACCAGAAGCTTTCCGAACGCGCGAGAAACTCTCTTCTCCGGGATCGAGCAAACTAATAAAAAGCAGCAGCGGCAGTGTGTGCGATCAAAATTCCGTCGGGGTATAGTCTCTCTCTCTCTCTCGAGGGGAAGAGAGGAGGGAAGCGGCTATCCCGTCGTCGTTGCCACCACACACGGAAGCGCTCGCGGGAAATTAGGTCGATCAATACCAGTGCGCTATGCGCTAAATGGGTCAGGTGCACCGGCGCGCGATGCCGCCCTTATAACATCACCCGCGAGATTCGCTCTCTCGTTGCTGTGTCGATTTTTTCTTCCTCTTCTCTCCACATCGGCTGTGCTCTTACACGCACACGCGCACCGCGACGATTAGTCAGATGTTCCATTTCGATACGATGCTGCGCGCGAGAGTCCGGTATTATTATGGTGTAGGCGCCAAGCTGCGTCTAACTGTGGAAAAAAGCTGCTCTTGCTGCGTATAAGGCATAGGACACACACGAGCTGATGCGCACTCCGGCGTGCATGACGTGCGCTAATTGAGTTCAATCATCACAACGTCGATTCAGGTCGCTGCCGCGCGCTCTATGCATTTCCCTTCGACGCGATGCGCGCCTATGTTAGATTATGTTAGAGTGTAGTATATAGTCATGGCCTGTGGACTCGTTGATATATCTGGCTAATTTACGCAGCTGATATAACGAGACGACCAAGCAGCTGTGATCTAAAGCTTCCTCAGCCGATAAATAAAAGCGAGAAAATTACGTTATGCGAGTAACACCGAAGCTGCGTCGCAAAACGTAAGACGCAACAAGTCCGACGTCCTCTGATTTATACCAAACGACGACGTACGACGACGACGACGACGAGTGCAACAACTATATACGTCTCGCTCTCAGGCTAGTTGCGTAACGCCGCATAAACACACGCCGGCCGGCTAGCTGGCAAACTCGGCATAGAGGTCGTATACAAAAGACATTAGAGCAGGGAGACTTCCGCGTCGCGCGCGTAATCTCTCCTGCTGCAGACGGCCTTGCCGCGATCGTCTTCTCTCTCGGCGCTCTCATCATTCTCGTCGATTTTCGAATCTTATACCTCTAAAAGAGTTGAAAGGAGCACGAAACAATCAAAGTCGAATAAAAAATAAGCCTCGAGCATTTTCTCTTTTTCCGCGTCGGTGTCTCTCGCACACAATACGCGCGCGCGGGCGGTGCCGGGCTAGTGACGAATTGCGCTGGGACGCTCGGTGCCAGGCATCGGAGTAGGGGGCCGCCGCCGGCTCGAATCGGGGTCGATCGATGCAGCAGCAGTAGCAGCGGCAGCGGCAGCATCGCCGGCCCGCAGACGGAGAACCGCCACCGGCAGACTCTCCTCCTTCCTCCTATGTATACGTATACATCCGCGAAAATGGGTCAGGTACACGGAACACACACACGCAACCCCTGCACGCGCGTGCATGTTATGAACCGTAGCGGCGCCGAGCCAACGCCGGCAGAGCTTTTTTGCACCGCTGACGAATAACGATGTAGTGTCGTTGATTATACGAGTGAGGGGGGTTTTCTTATGGAGATTCCCTCGTCCGACGTTATAATATAAGAGACGAACGTACGTGAAAGGGCCGCGAACGGATTTCCGAAGAAAAATCCAAGAGTCGAGCTGCCGAGGGTGAAAAAAGCTCGGCTGCGCTGCGTTTCCATGACACGCATAAAACATAAAACAGGGGGGTAGGTTGCGCGCTCGTGTTGGAAAAGCGGTCAATAGTGCAGAGCTTGTGCCTTGGTATAGGTCGTCGTCGGCGGCGGCGGCGGCGGCGGCGATAGGGGGGAGGGACGCGACTTTTGGGCAGGGCGAACTTGTTGAGGGAGAGAGAGCTTGCACCGGCAGCTTCTCCCCCCAGCTCGCGAGCTTGGCTCGATTTCCTACGCTGATAGCGGCGGCTCTCGCTCTCTCTCCCACCCCCTCTCGCAGTTCATCGGGGGGCGGTGGGAGTGCGGAAGCAGTGGCAGCAGGAGCAGCAGCGCGAGGAGGGAGGTCGGCGTCGAAAACTAGGACAATGGGTCGAGTGCAAGCGGCGGCAGAGAGCGAGGACGCCGAGCCGCCGCGAGAACGGCACGTGCACTAACACCGACGTCCGGCGCCGGCCGGTTCAGGCTCTTCTATATACTCATGTATGCGCTTGCGCCGCTACTGCGCGATAGCTGCAGTGTGTGCGCGCGGCGGAGCTTTCGAAGCTTTTCTTATCGCCGACCCGGTGCGAAGGACAGCTCGTTCCCTCCTCCCTCTCGCTGTATACGCAACCTTCGCTCGACCTTTGGGGAGCTTGCACGCGCTTTATACTCTTTAGAGCTTTCTTCTCCCAAACACCCTTTTTCTCCCTTCTTTATTCCGCGAGCTTGCGATTTTCCTCAAAATTGCACGTACCAACAATTTTTAACCCGATGCACATCGGGAGGAAAGAGTTAATTATTCCGTGACGTATTTCTCTCCCATAACCGCATATGTCGAAGCGCGGCGGAAACAAAGGGCGTAACAAGCTCGCACAGCGAAGGTGGACAAAACTGCAGCGCAGCTATAGAGCTAGCGCGCGAGCAATGTAAAGTAGGATGTCGAAAATGAAAGTAAATCGGGTCAGGTCGGGGGCGCGAGCGCGCGGGGGTTAGTAGGATAGCATCCACCCGGCTGCTCTCTCTCTCTCTCTCCACATTACACAGGCGAAGAGAGTCGAGCCCGGCGAGCGTGTCCGGGTGACCCGATTTTCCAGGGGGGGGCCGCAGCCCGTCCCAGAAACCCGGCCCAGCAAGAATCAGGTCGATCCAGGATGTGCGCGTGTCCGGGTCAAGCGTCGAAATCGGGTCGCTCGATCCAGGGCCTCCTCCTCCTCCTCCTCCACCTCCTTTGCCCCATATATTCGCGCCTCTCTCCGGCACACAAAAGAGCAGCATCCCCTGGATCGTACTGACCCTGCGCTTGCAGCGCCTTCCGACTGGGTAACCCGGCGTCGCCCCCGCGCGAAACTGGGTCAATGCTCGCCCCCTCCCGCCGGCGCGCTTTCTTTCTCTTCCGCCGCCGCCGGTGTGCAACGACGTCGCGTTGCCACGCAACCCGCAGATTAAGGTCGATAGGCCCGTGAATTATAGGAGCGCCGCGGCCGAGGCTAGCGCATAGAGAGGATCGAAGAGAAGAAGCTTTCTTCCATGCAGCCGGACGCGATACACTTTCGGGTGGGGAGCAGCTAGTAGAAGCGAAGAAGGAGGAGGCTAGACGACGTCTGCCCTTTATTGATTCCCGTACACGCTCTCTCCCCCGATTATTCCAATTACGACGAGTTGTCTCTCGCCGAAAGTGAATCGCGACGCAGCTGCCACGCCCACGCTTTCGTTTGCAGTACACGCGTGTGACGTAATCGCCCGCGGACGCTTTTATCAGCGGCTCATGGGGTTCGTTCCTGGCGCTCTCCGCGACCCAGTTCGCTACACAAATTTTCGAGCGATCGCCCGAGAGCAGTTCGCGACCCACTTTCCGCGCGCACCGCCCGGGAATTCCAGCTAGCAGAATAGCAGCGGCGCCGATGCAGGCGCTGTGACCCATTTTAACTCGAGCGCGAGCGCGCGCGCGCGCGTTTAGCCGTCAGCAGCGCAGTTGGCTCTTTCGAAACGCCGAGCTGGCTCGTCGCGTCGCGAGCTGCGTCGATTAACTCTCTCTCGCGCTCGCGCTCTCGGCATCGCTATTTTTAAAAGACCAGAGACTGCAGCAACCAACCATCAGACCGCCGGGCGTCTCGCAACCTCACACACGCGCGTATATAATACAGCATGTAAGACTCTCTCTCTCTCTCACTCTGTCTCTGTGATCGTCGTGTGTATTTTTATAAACCTGCTCGCGTCTTTTATGGTTTAGCCGCGCGCGCGGCTGGATTCCCGGACTCGCGAGCGCGTTGTAAAACACCTATGGAAATAGACAAAGCCTGCGGTACAGAGAGAGAGAGAGATAGAGAAAAAAGGAGGCGGCCGCCGCTGTATAATAGTGCATAAACTCCTAGCCTAGTGTGTCCGTGTGCATGAGGTCGGCGGAGCATGTAGGCGCAGCCGGCCGGCCTCAGACCGCGAGAGCGCGCTTGTCCTCGTGCTCTTTAGACACATTGCTACTGCCGCTGCACACAATGCTCGCGAGAATCTCTAGAAGGTTTAGGTGAGCGCGCGACACTGACCGGACTCTTATGGCGCGGCTTGCTTGCGGCTAGCCTCGTTTCGCCGCCATTTTTGACAGCGAGAAGAAACGTCACCGAACAACGATTTTTAAAGGAATATCGTAACTCGCCTTATTGCGTTTCGAAAGTTTTCTTTTCGAAAATTCAGATAACAATTACGCGTAGGCGCGGGAGCTGCGCTTATTAGCCGAAACTATACAGTAGCCAGCTGTTAGTCAGGCGGACGAACAAAAAAAAAAAAAAAAAGTAGAAGGAAAAAAAGAGCTCTCCCAACGGAGCTTGGCTCCCGCGAGGTGTCCCAGTTTCGCGCGTTGAAAAAACAGCCGCGTGTGCAGCGCAACGAGGGCAAAGATAGTTATGGGCTTTCGCGGGAAACTCAAAAGTTTACGAGCGAGCGGGGCCTAATGTTTTCCCGGAATAATCGGCATAATTCGCGACCTCGCCGCCTGCCACTGCTTCCTATATAAGGACATGCGCAGCACATGTACAGGGAACCTCATCGATACGTCAGGTCGTTCCGAGCCCGCAGCGATTTCTCAATTTTACAGCTGCTTTTTTCGTTGCCCTCCCCCTTTTTTTTTCATGCGCGCCGGCGTAGATACGGATAGCCTATGCATGTGGAGAGAAGAGCGGCGAGGTGAAAGTAGGACAAGGAGGCCCTATACAGTTCCGCACCTTCTAAAACTTGTCTCGCGCCTTTTTATCGACAATATGCTACGTTCTTTCTCTCTGTACGCGTGTATAACGATCATGATTGTATAATGACGATGATTGTGCGTCGACAGGTCGCGGAAGCGAAGGCCCAGCTCGAGCAACGAATCCGAGCGCTCGTACAATGGCTGGAACGATAGGACGAACGAAAAGTCCACCGGCCAGGGCGGCAACTGCATGGACGAGTGCACAGCCGCCGTAGTACTCATGTCCCTCTCGACGCCGCCGAAGACTTCTCTACCGATTCACTGCCAACACACGTATGGTGAGTACAGTAGTCGCAGTAAACAATCGAGATGATTCAGAGAACTCGCGCCTCTATTTCTAGGCTTCGCCATGATGTATACACGCGGACCTTGAAAAAAGCCTCCGCGAGGCTTGTCCATGTGACGCGGATATAAATAAAGCCCGCGACGAAATTTTCCGCGCGCGGCGATCGAGTTACCGCTGGCTGTACAACATTCTAATCCTAATTCTGCCGATTGCACAGGATCCTGGGACGACCGCGTGAGCAGCAGCAGTAGCGGCAGCCACAACCTGGCGGTAGCAGGCTCGCCGGGCGTCGTCGGTACCGGCACCTTCAACAGCAGCAGCAGCAGCAGCAGCAGTAGCGCCAGCTGGCGCAGCGGCACCCCGAGTCCACCGCTCAGCGACGAGGGCGCCCTCTGGCCCAACGGCGTTCCCCCGACGAGCGCCAACAATGCCAACGCTAGCGGCAGCAACAATAACAACAACAACAACAACAACAACAACAACAGCAGCAGCAACAACGCCAATCATCAGGCTGCACATCAGGTAGCGCACAATCATCAGCGCTATTATCAGTATCACAACAATCACGCCGCCGGTAGCTCCTCCTCGAGCAGCCCCAACTTCACCACCCACGACGAGGGCATCGTGGCCGACCTCGACCACGAGCGACCCCGTAAGAAGAAGGTGAGAGAGAAAGATACCTAGACGCATGCACGTACCTTTCTTCTCGCTCGCACAAGGTCGGAAGCGCGTCTCCCCCTCTTTCCCTCTGTGTCTCTCTGTGTCTCTCTGACCACTGCAGGCTTAATTAGCGGTGCCGACGGATAAAGCCATTGCGCAACGGCCCGACTGACTCTAATAGAGTTATACGCCAGAGAAGAGAGAGAGAGAGAGAGAGAGAGAGAGAGAGAGAGAGACCTCGCAGGATACTTTTCGTCGAAGCGCGCGATTCCCGATATGGAAACTCCGCGAGTTTTAGAGAGGAGAGAAAGGAACCCGCGAGCGGCTTTCGCTCGTCCGCGTTGTCATACGTGCACGCTGCACAGCTGTTATCGGTTTCTCTTCTCCAATCCGTATCGCACTTCAATTATAACCGCGCAGAGACACAAAGCGAGGAGGAGCTATTTCGTAATAGAGCGAGTTATCCAACTCGCGAAGGCGATCCCTCTCGGCCGTCGGGAGGGGAAGACCGGCATCTAAAATTAGCGAGCCGCGGCCCTGCACCTCGCGCGCGCCTTCTCTCGAAATAGACCGTGTTATGTACCGAGTGTGCGCTTGCTACGCTGTCCTTTTTTCGCACCGGCTTGCACGAGCTTTCATTTTTTTTTCTTCTCTTCCTCGAATTTTCCGCGATTGCTCGATCTCAGGCAACGACTGCAGAGTTGTTATTCTCCTCGGAATTGAAGTCAACTCTTTGTTTGCTTGCAGATCCGGTGTAGAGTGGAGAACGACGACAATGTCGAAGACAGCGCGAACGCCGGCGAGAGCAGCGATAACGATGCCGTAAGTATCTCTCTGCACTCTCGCTGTTTTTAATCGTTGCAGTCGTTACATATCCTCACCATGGGGATTCATGGAGATTCTCCTCGCCGCCGTAATCGAGAAACGCCCCGAGTATTTATACGTATAATATATATATAAAACGAAGATGAGAACAACGTAACTCAACTTACGCGAATGCGACAACAGGCATTTTCCGTCATCGCCGCGGCTATTACTCAACACCGTTTTTTTCTCCTTCTTGCAAACTACGCTGGTTACGAAATCGCCTCACACAAAGCCCCGCGCTCTTTATTGTATACGAATGCAGCACATGCGCGCAACTGCATCGAGAGAGAGAGAGAGAGAGAGAGCATACGAGCTGTGTGCAGTCGTTCGCGCGCGCAAGGTCAAGCTCGCGAACTTGCTTCTCTTCCGCCTAGCTTTTCTTATCGCGCCATTGGCTACGTTGTGCATATAGAAATGCATCGGTGTAATATACAAGTATTTCGAGTGGAAACTCGTTTCGGACGCGGATTTCGCAAGCGAGCTCGAAAACTACGCAGCTCGCAGGACGACTCTACTGCGCGCGCGTGCGATCCAAGGCCCGAGGAAAATTCTAAAATAGGCCCGTGGCTTCTTCGCAAGTACGTTGAGAGAGAGAGAGAGAGAGAGATAACGAAATAGACAAGTTTGGGCGAGAAACGTCTCATGATCCTCGTCCGCGGCAGCCATCATCAGCAGCAGCAGCAGCAGCAGCGCCGAGGATCCAGCATTGCTGCACACGACTCACGGTACATAACGGTGGGGGGAGGTGTGGCGCGTGTGCAGCAGCGATGCCCCCCCTCTCCTCTCCGCCTCCTCCTTGCGGATCGGGAAATGCACATCGCTGCAGTGCGCGGGTGACGTCAGTGGTCGCGCAGCGGCACGTGTCCCTCCCCCCAGCCGCCCACCCCCCGCGCCTCGCGAAGGACGCGCCGGGCTGCAGCGGTGGGGCGCTAAGGTCACCGCGGCCCTGACTGCACGCGCGCTTCTAGCCTCTCTCTCTCTCTCTCTCTCTCTCTCTCGCTCTCGCTCTAGCGTAATGCACGTCCTATATGTGTGCGGTATCCATCTATCTCGCTCACTCGGTGCACGTATACGTACATGTATACCGCGCTAGTGTGCATGTACGAGAGGGAGTGCGACCCACGCGGAAGATTTATTTCTAGTTCCGAGTCGCGCGAGCTCCGAGGATTTTATAAGCTAACTGCAACATATTGGATTCGTTGAGAATTTTCCGAATCGAGCGCGTCACTGCAACCTATTAACCTTCCGCTCGCTACTCTGCACACTTCCTTTCTCGGCTTTTTTTATTCCACGTCAAACTCGCGTGGGCTAATTGCGCCGATTCCATATTACACAGCGACGGCGATTCATTCAATCGTCCCCGACGACGTTCGCATACGCCGTTTTAAAAACTACGCAGTTATAACCCACTCGATTATACAGCGGCTCTATTTCCGCGTACGGCAGACTCGAATACTTCAATTCCCTCGATTTAACGCACACGTTTGCGCGAGCGTCGTTAGTATCTCGTATCTCCGCGTAGATTACGCGTATAGCGAGAGATTACAAAATAGGCGCCCGAGAGCGGGAGAGAGAAGCAAGAAGCTAGCGTGTATGTACCGCCTCCGCCGGCTAGAAAATAATCAATCTCAACGTCGCGGCTTCTCACGTGTGTGTGTACGCGGGGAAGGGGAAAAGATCAAGGCCGCTCGCGCGCGAGAACCGTATTTCCCGAATGTCGTGCCAATAAATTCGTTGTCCGCGAGAGAGCGAAAGCGAGACAGACTCGCGTATATGTGAGATCCATACGTATAACATATAGCGAGGAAGAGTGAGAGAGTGGGAGAGAGAGAGGCGAAGCGAGCCGTATGTGCAGTGTCACTCGCTCGCTCGCATTGTGACACGCTTTACTACTCTGCCCCGCTCCCCGCGCGCCCAGCTGATGCTTCTTACGCAATAGCGCAGCGTTGCGTAATACACGCAGAGAGCGCTGCGCGTGAGTTCCATATAGGCTTCTCCTTGGTACATAGCGCATACGTATCATCGCTCGCGCACATATGCGAGTTCGGTTATGCATCGGCGCTCTGCCGCCCGGCAACAGGCGAGTAAGAGAGTGCGCATGTATCCCCGGCCCGAACAGCTGATCGAACTTCATTGTCGCTGTAGTCGCCGCCGCGGCCGTAAACTTCAATGAAGCGCCGCTCGCAGCGTCGCGCGCGCTCCGCTATATACACCGCGCGAGACGGAGCTTTGAACTTCGCGCTCGCGTTGGCGCTGGTCAATGAACGATACACTTCGGACTTTCGTACTTCCCGCGCTCTTCTTTCTCTCGATGCAGCCGTATAACGTTATGAATAAAGCTCTCTCGACTTCGCGCTTGTAACACTTGCCTTGACATTCGGCGAGCGAGAGGGAAACGGTTAATAACACGCATACGAATAATCCGAGCCGGTCGCGCTGCCAAGAATTTTTTCACTGGGGGAAATAATGGTTTTAGCGCGAGCCAGAAGAGTTTGCACTTCGATTAGAGAGACGCCTCGTTACGCGAGAGCCGTGTGAATAAAATTAGAGTCGTAGATGATTTGAAGCGAGAAGGAAAAATTAACGCGTAGCAGCAGCAGCAGCACTGCATTCGAAAACACGGATCGCGCGCTTTCTCTCCTTTCGAAATCGCTCGCGAGCCAGACTCGCGTCCCCGGGCATTCGGTGCGATTATTAGTAAACACGGCTGGGCTCTTGCGACATCGTCGCCCGGCCTCAGGTTTTTAAACACACAAACACACCGAGTGGAGGGGCAGAGGATTGTCCGATGCGTAGTAAAAATCGTAGCTGTGTCTGTTTTATTATTATGGGCGACGAGCCTCTGGTCCCATATAACGTCAGCCTAACGGGCGACGAAAATAATTCCGCGACATCGCGAACGAGTTAACGACGGACAAAGAAACTTTGAGAAAAACCCCGACGCAGCTGTAATACTCGCTTGAAAAAAGGCGTCTGCGCCAAGTTTTATCTAATGAGAGACACACATACAGCGGCGGCGGCCGTGACACCGCATAGAAAACTGCGTAGCCTTCGCTCGCTCTTCCTCCTCTCTACTCCTCTCCGCACCTTTTATATATTTCCCAGGCGCGCGCGCGCGCGCTCGCGGCGGCGGCTCTCCCTCCCCCACAGGGCCATCGGCGCGCGTTTCGATAATAATCGTCATAACGCTCGTGCGCGCAGGCTCAGCTCGTATATTCGCTTCGCGATTATGCAACGAGCGTACGCACGCAGGCTAGTTTTCAGTATGTTTTTTTTTTTTTTTGTCACTGCTGCTCGAGTGGCAAGTGTATACGCGCGTATAGTATCGAACGAGAGTCAGCTGCATTAGTGGTGATATTATACGATGATAATATGCGCGTCGGTCGCCGCGGTGTGTGTGTGGGATAAAAAGTTCGAGCGATCAGCGCTTTCTTGCGAGACTCACGGACTGACCTCGTGAGCGCCGTCTTTGTACGTTGCTGCTGCCGCTGCAGCGGAGATAAATGACAAAACTTGCCGATCGATTCGCGCTTTGCATATACGTATTTTTTACGTCGTCGCCGCTGGGAGAGATAATCAATTTTTTATACAACGCCGCGACTACTCGTTTAACGTTCTTGATACGCTATAACTTGTTGTACAAAGCAGCTGCGCGGTAATTCGCTCTCTCGCGCGCGGAAGCGGCGTTAATAGCCATAGTCAGTCACACACACACACACACACACACACACACACACATACACTTTGCCGGCGCGAGCATGACGTCAGCCCGCGTGGAATCTTCGGAAATGACAGAAGGACGTCACCGTTTCAGCCTATTCCGTTTCACATAATCTTCGTGGAAGCGCTTTGTCTCTCTTTATTATCTTTTAAGAATTATTCCTCGATCGATTGTATAATACGCAATAAGCGCACTGGATTCCCGCTTACGTTAAGCGCGACGATTCGAAATATTCCCCGAAGCCGACGCACCGGCTGCAAGTAATCGCGTGACGCAAATGGAAATATCGAAACACAGCTCGTTCGCGTTGCATCCGTATACCGAGTATGCGCAGTGCAAGTCAGTGCGATACGGGGATTTCAATGAGTCGACCTCGATTTCGCGGTAGAAAAAAGAAATGTATCGCCGCGGTTATATTCGACAATTGAATGTATAAAAGCGTGACGCTGCAGTCAGCCGGCGATAACGTACACTCAGAGCACGAATATAATAGAGAGAGAGAGAGAACGTCTGCAGCGGGTCGTAACGGTACGCGCGCACGACGGAAGCGATACACAAGTCTACTTTAATACACGCCTATATAAATCAAGTCTCGAGGAGACGCGCCGACTATAGAGCCGAAAGTCAAGGTCGCCGCAATAGTTGTCGCGAATTTCAGCCGCGCGCTAGCCCCCCCCCCCCCCCCACTTTGACTTATTTTTCCTCCCACTTCGACGCCCGACAACGGCACTGCTAACTTGTGTCTTGCCCCCCCCAATTCGTCTCCCATCGCTGATCAACGGATGCTGATTACTGTTATTATTATTATCATCATCGTCGAGCCAGCATCTTTTGTGCGTCGTCGATAGCGCTTATCATAAAGCCGGCGCCGAAAAGGGGATTTTAAAAACGCGGCGGGACAAGGTCGCGTGAGTGTACTGCGATTAATGTGATGTACCGGCTCGCGCGCGCACTTTCACGAAATCTCTCCGTGCGCACGCAGCTCGATCGCGCCTCCTCGTCCTTGGCCTGCAACAGGAGCAGTATCTCTCTCTCTTTCTGGATTTTATATACGAAACTGCGGAACTGATCGAAAGCGAGCGTCTATACGGCCTGTATAGGTGCGCGCACTCTCCTTTCGAAATCAGTCCGAGCAAAGAGATCGTGTATATATGTGTGTGTGTGTGTGCGTGCAGTGTATACGACGACGATGCGGTATACGCGGAGTCACTTTCACCGCGGCGGACTCGCTTTCACGCTCGGCCTGAATCCTTTCGCCGTACGTCAGCTGTGCTCTGCGCACTGTTGGAATTGAGTTATGATTTGTTTTCCTTTCTCGAGTCCCGCTGCCCGATCAGCTGTCGCCGAATTCCTACGAGCCTAAAATCCGAAGAACGCAATATGCAAGCTATACGCGAAGAGAACGTTATTACGCGAAGAGAAACTCAGCCGGCACACGCGTCAAGTAAGTCAGCTGAGAGAGTAGACGAGAGCTGGTATACGCAACGCACACAAACACGCGTGTTCTGCATGCGCGTACGTACACACGCTCTCATGGCCAGCTGATTCACACTCGAGCGCACCGCGGCGGCGGCATTACAGCTGTGTGTCTTCGCGATACGCTGCTGCAGAGGGAAAGGAGCGAGCGACGCATGCACGTATACAAGTGTGTGTGTGTGTGTGTGTATAGCGGGTAATTTGCGCGCGAGGAGGGAGATCTCGCGGAGGAAGAGGGGAGTGTGTATACGCGCGAGAGAGGCAGCTTTCTCTTGCGGCGGCCTCGGACTCCGATAGGAGCTCGTTGCGGAAAAAAGACCGTACTGCCCTGGGTTAACGTTATCCTTCGCGGCGGGGCAGCTCTGCTCTGTGTCCTCTCTCTTTCTCCTTTGTCACGTCGCTCCGTCTTCCTTCCTCGGCGAAATTTCGCGATCTTTTTCAGCCGCAGCTCGGTTTCCCTATGCTTATTTTATATACGAATTCGTAATTCCGTGTACCCAGAATATAAGCTATACACTCACGGCCGATAACGTACACATCCGCGCTATTCTTTCATTAATCAGCTCTATTTTGTCGTCAAAAATTCCATTACGCAGACGGCAAAAGGAGAGCGAAAACTTATTTTCCTCCTTCTCGCACACGTACACACGCACCTGCTCTCGTTTTTTGCATACTTTTCTCCAGATTATACGCCTATAATCCCATCACCTGTTTACTACGACTCTCGCTCGTCTGTGCAAGTGTGTGTTTGTGCGCGAGCTTCTGCCAAGTGCTTTATAATTTTCTCTCTCTCTCTCTCTCTCTCTCTCTCTCTCGTACACACACACTCGTCATATCGCGTAGGTACACGAGTACGCGTATTATTATAGCCGCGTTCGCACAGCCAGTATAGAAGAGCTGAGCGCTCTCGTGCAGCGCGCGTGCCAAGCTCTCCCCCCTCCTCTCCTTTCGCTCGGCGAGAGATTTTGGCGAGTCCGTGACCTTGGCTTGCGGAGCTCCGATGGTCGATACACATGAATATACGTAGACACGGGTATATAAAACTCTTCGAGGCGGCCTTTATCTCTCGCGCGCCGCGACGAGAGCTGTTTCGGGAGATATAGACGGGGAGGCGCGCGCATTATATACATATTACAAGCGTCGCGTAAGTGTGTGTATTATATATACAGCTACTGTCTCTCGTCACTTTTCCGTTCATCGGTCAGGATAACGACTCGTCGCGGCGGCTCCGTAACTCAACACGTATTCGTACGCGTATATCTACTTTGAACGCTGCGCGTATAAAATACAGTGTTTGTGTTTGTATCCGCGCGGCAGCGAACGAGAGCTGCGAGAGAGAGCGAGCGAGTCGGCCCCCGAGAAAACGCGAGTCGGCTCTGCGCGAGGTTAGCGAACTCGGGGCTCTCTCCGTCTTTCTCGCTCTCCTGTGCAGCACACACACACACACACACACACACACACACACACACACACACACAGCGTCGAAGGAGGCAACAACTGCGCAGAAAGCAGCGACGCCGCGATTCCGTGTAGCTATACAACGTCTCGGCCGGCCGGCTTCGCGAGCACGTGACGGAGCTTATTATCCAGCTGCTTTGCCTCGGGATTTCGAAAGAAGCAAAAGCCGACGTTTCGCCCGAAAAGTACAGGCTAACGGTCGAGACCGTTCGTGAAAGCTGTACAGAAGGATGCAACAGCAACTTTCGATGGACGTCAATCGTCAAGGACGTCGCCGGCTGTTGGCCGATCTCCTTCTTCTTCTTCTTCTTCTTCTTCTTAGCTCCCTCGCTCTTATACACAGGCGCACGCGTTCGAAACCGGCCGTCTCTCCCTCCTTGCGCGCGCGAGAGAGGTCCTCGTCCTTGTCTCTCTTACCCTGCGTAGAATATATTACATTCAGCGCGCTTTGTGGGACTTTCCCCGAATCGCTCGTCGGTTCTTTCTATTTTTTTACGTCGACTTTATTTTCGTCGTCGTTTTAATTTTAAAAAGAAAAGAAATCGAGAGACGCGCGCACAATGAAAGCGCCGGCCAAACGAATAAATCTCGTGTGTGTATATAAGTATATCGGCGCATCAGGTTCATCGCTCGCGCTCGTCGCGGGGCGCGATGACCTTGCCGCGATCCTCTAAAAACTCGTCTTAAAATGTGTGTACACAAGACGCATTCGAGATCCACGAATTTCGTCGGCTCGGGCCGCTGATAGTCGCGTAGCCGATAATTTTCCACTGCACCGCGTGTGTGCACACAGGGAACAAAAGAAAGAGGGGAGAAAGAGCGGACGATTTCTTTTTGTGTGTGTGTGCGTTGGACTGAGGATATATGTATCGGAAGGCCCAGCGATTTACCTTATCAGCTATGCAGATAAAGCACAGAGTGTCTAACGATATACACGCATACATCATAATCGGCGCACGGTTTAACAGCTGCGCGTGTATACACAAGCTTTCTCTCTCGCTCACTCTCTCTCTTCGAGTGCAGCCACAGCACACTGCTGTAGAACAATGCACGCTCGGCTTCGACCTTCGCTTGGATATTGAACTCTGCCGAGCGTCAGCGGCAGCGAGTTTTCGCTCCTCCTCGGGGGCTGTTGCTCTCCTGCGCCACCGCAGCGTCGAGACATAGGCAACACACACACACACACATAAGTACAAGTATAAGAGAGAGAGAGAGACAGAGGAGCCAGCGGTCTTGCGATATAACACACCGCCGACGACGACGCATTATCACGAATATTTCCACCGAAAAAGCAGCCGGGGAGGGCGACGTGTATATAGCATAGTCGCGACGCCCGATAACGGCTCTTGACCCGGCGGCGGGCCGACTGCTAGTATAGTCTATAAACACGTTGCTACGTGCTGCTGCTGCTGCTGACGCGTCATCCTCGCCCGGCCGCCGCCGCCGCCGCCGGGGCATTCCTCTTTTCGTTCGTCGCTCTCTTTCGCGCTCGCGCGCCGGATATTTACACCGGCCGGCGAGCTCTTGCGCGTCATCGGCCCCGTAATTGCGCAATTAGCGATTTCACTCGAGCCGACAATTACCTATCGTACGTCGTCGTACGTGACTGAGCTGGATTTTCGCGATTCGGATATAGTCTGTCTAATATACACCAGATGAAGAGTTGGCCGCGTCGCCAAGCATCCTTCTAAGGTCGCGCTCTCCGTGCATGCTTTAACCCTGACCCAGTGAACACCCGAGATCTAGCTGCCGACAGGTTTAAAATTAGCGAGCCGCTGCGCATGTATATATGTATACACTCCGGGACGAGAGTCGCTCTCGCGCGACGCGCTTATCGTCCGGTTTCGCAATCCACCGCCTGTACTTTATTATACGGAATAGCCGAATAATTTCTCCTCTCCTCGTCATCGTCGGGCGCGATGCAAGTGAAATTCGAGCTTTATTTCTCGTCGCGACGGAGGCGCTGGTCGAAAATCAATCCGGTATGGCGTTGCGTGCGACAAAGGAGCGACGCCGTGTATAATATACGCCCCTCCGATAAGAGCCGGGAGGAAATTAATGAGGGCAAACGCTCTTGGCTAATTCGCGGTTGCACACGACTCTCCGGTATCATACTCCCGAGTATTGCATAGGTACATGCGTGCGCCCTGGCTATTCGGAACGTATGCTATTTCGAGGGGCCACTCGTGCAGCCTATCCAGATCTGACTGCCGGTTGGAGCTCGATTCTTCCGTACAATAATCGCGATCACATCGGTGTATGCAACGCGGACTACGTCTTCTCACAGGTATAGGAGGCTCAGACCTAGGTATGCAACACCGATGCCGGCGAGCGTTATCCTCTCCCCCTTGTATACTCGTACTAGTGGGCATCGCATCAGGCGCAAGGACTCCGTTGTGGAGTCTCGGTCGTGCACCGATATACCCCCGCCGCTGCGCCACAGCTGAGAGTCTAAGGCGCGCGCGCGCGCGCGTCAAGCCCGTTCTGTTATATTGCCTCCTCTCTCTCGCTCGCTCGCTCGCTCTCGTGTGCGACTATAATACAGTATAGCGTCCTTGTTCCTTTCTCCCTCTTCTCCTGCTCCTCCTGCTCCTCCTGCTCCTCCTGCTCTTCTTCTTCTTCGGCTTCGAGTCAACGATCTACCATACAACAAAAACTAAGTTCTCCCTAGGTAGAACCTGGTTGACTTTCACGCCCCCTGTGCCGCGAGTCGAAATCTAAGGGTATTGCCATTATCTCCTTTGTCGACGTGTATACCGTAACTGTAAGCCCGGCGTCGTCATGCCGGAAGCTTCACTCCTAGGAGATCCACAGGTGGATGCTCCCGATCTTGGCTGATGAAGCCTTTTTCAAAATACAGACGGCGTAGTTTAGAGAAAGCTGCTGCAAGAGGATACAGTATTACACGCACGTCGCATCAGAGACCCCTGTGTGTGTGTTGTGAGTCATGCCCATCGCGCGCGCGTTCTCTCTCTCTCTCTCTCTCTCTTTCGCGTTCCCCCCTCGCCCTCGGGACGATTCGCCGGTGTCGTCGACCCTCGGCGCGAGCTGCTGCCTCGCCGGGGAATTGCGCCGAATTGCGCATTCCCTTGTTCGCGTGGCATCAGCGGACGCCGGCTTGCTGGAAACGAAGACAACTATATAAGTACGCGAGGTCTCCTCCGCTCCCGAGATGGATGTAATAATATTCCATTCTCGCTCGGTCACGATCTACGGAAAATATTTTCGGTTCGAGCTTCATAATATAACGGTGAGCGAACGAGCTCCTGTTTCGCTCTGCTTTCCCGATCGTTGCATCGCGCGGTGCAACGATCGCCTGACGTTATCGTATAAGAATCGATTCGACTCCGTCGGTGGTTTCTTCCGGGAGACGGCGCGACTCGCATATGGTCCGCGGATTATTTTTCCTCCTACGCCGCCGCTGATTGCCGATCGTCCTTTCTATCCGCCCCTTCTCGTCCTTCGCGCGAACAAAGGAGAACGCGCGCGCCCGGATCCGGGAGAAGGAGAACCGCGAGGATAGGCCGTCGGTGCACTGTATATACACCTATATACTTTCTCCCTCTACGCTCCCTTTGTGCACTTGGTACATGATGCGCGCGAGGTGCAACAGATTGGAGCGTTTGAAAGGGCCGTCATATATAATATATAAGTGTATAATACGCCGGGAGGACGAGGGGTGTCGCGTCTTGGCTTTTTTTGCCGGCCGGCCAGCTGTAGCGACGCACGCGGGGCTCTTCTTTCAGCCGATCTCCTCCCCCGAGAACGCACCGTCGCAGTCGCTCGCTCGCGTTCTACTCCGTGTATAGTGCGCGCTAACCGGGCTCGAATCCTTTTCTCCGAGCTTTTCTCTCCCCCCTAGTATGAGTTTCATCGATGCTTTGTCCCTCAGCTCCGAAATTCCCAGATATGCCCCCATTATTCGAGAGCCCCGATCATCTGCACTCGCGGGAAAGCCGCCGACAAATGTGCAGCCTGGAAACTATACAGAAACGCATGTGACGTGCTTACTTGTATTCACGAAAGAGTGGGGGCTTAAGAAGGGTCAACGTCCGACCCTCACCATCGGCGTGTACGGGCGGCACATACACGCCGCTCGCTTTGCTACAGTGCATATCTCTCTATAGGCGAGTTTCTCCTCGATTCGAACGCGAGAGAGTACTCGTATATATACGTATACAGCTCGCTCTTCGCGGTGTACGTACACACGACTACTGTATACGCGCGCGCGCGCGCAAGTGCGCGTTGCTGGCAACACATGGCTGCCGCCGACGCCGGTTTGTTTTGGTTCCCCGGGCGTTACCCCTGTACCCCCACTTCTCCTCTCTCTCTCTCTCTCTCTCTCTCTCTCTCTCTCAGCCGCAACCTCGGCTATTGGACGTACACATAGGACTTGACGTGTGCAGCTTATAGCAGCATCGAGCCCCTCTCTCTCCGTTCTTTCTCCGATCCTCGAGGAGAAGACGCCGACACCGGGATACGCCGATGGCGACGACGAGGCCTCGGGAGTGTAATGCACGGGTCTGCCCGCAGAGGGGGGGAACGACCTCGAAGCGCCCACGGAGACAGTGCTCGCGCTCGAGAGAGCTTCAGAGAGAAAGGGAGGGATATCTGTGCCTAGTAGTAGTAAACACGCAGACGCGAAAGCGCCTTTGTCTCTTGTTGTGCGCCTGCACACCGGTTTCGCTGCAGCAGCGCTCTTTTCCTTCGCATCGTCTTGGAGCTATAATCCCTCCGCGATGCCCAACTCGGAGTCGTCGCCACCATCGGCGCACGTGCTTGCGCACAAGCCGGCAACGCTGATTCGAGATCCTCTCTCTCCCTTCTCGGCCTATGATTATGCATGTATCCGGCACACGACGGAGAAAAACTCGTCACGTGTGTGTGTGTGGGACGTATTAGTATAGAGAGAGAGGGATTTTCAACTACCGGTTATTTCGGCTCTTCGTTAGATACTCATACGAAAAGTTGTAACACCGCGTCGAAATTTCGAGGGAATGCGGGGCGATGGATGACTCGCGAGCGTGAGCCACGGCAACGCTGCTCGGCCCGCCGCCGGCTCGGAACACGTGTGCAGCACCGGCAACCCTGCGCAAATCTTGTGCCCTCTCTCTCTCTCTCTCTCTCTCTCTCTCTCTTTTCAACAAACTCGCGAGTTTCCACACGTATATGCTGCGCCGGCGTATCGATGTGCACCTATATTTACATGCGACTCAGTCGATCCGTTATTATCCCACTTACGCCGAGACAATACGAGCGTATAGCCCATACGGGAGTTACATAACGCGCGTACGACCAGCTGGAATGAAAGCGGCCGTCGGATTGCGGAAAAGCGACTCCGACTCGTTATTATACGCTCGATACGCTCGAAAAACCGACCAAGACTTTTCCCCCATGATACAGCACCGCGTCGCATCACAGGGCGAGTAGGGCTCGCCGGCGAATACAGCCGCTCCTGGGGCTCGCTCCTGTCGCCTGATGCTACTGGCTAGCCGCACGACGAGAGAGAGAGAGAGAGCGCACGTGTGTGCGTTTGTGGAGAAGGAGCGGAGCAAAGCAGAGAGGCGAAGAAGCGGCGCGCCGGGGCACGTGTGTTGGTGCCTAGCACGAAGGAGCGCGTATACCTATATACTATGTAACTATACTATATACTGGAGCTTCGAGCTGCATCAGAGAGAGAAAGAGAGAGCAGAAAAGGTCTCTGACCTCGGCAATGCCGCCTCGCGCGCGCACGGCAACTCCACGCTCTGATGTTGGGGGAGAGGAAAATGGAACGGCCCCGGCAGCGATCGTTATACGCGGTCCTTGAAAAAGGCCCCTTGTATACGAGGTGTTCAGCTCGACGCAAGCTGCGTCCGAGTCATCGGTTCTTGTTCACAGAAGTACTTATACATAAATGCGCATTTGCAGGAACGACCGGCTTCTTTTGCTCGCGATAAAAGTAATGTAATCGACAGCTGCGCCTGCGGGGATAGAAGGGAGAAGGTTACAAAGACGTGCATCCACATATAGGTACAAGACTACTGGTGCATGTCCTGCCGATTGAAACAGCTTGTGGTATGAAAAAAATCTACTCCGCTAGATTTTAAATAGCTAACCAGTATAGCATCTATGACGTAGTCGGACGCGCGGAGATGCTGCGCCGTCGTCGTCGTCGCTATGTACAACACACGTCACAGAGGATCGACGCGTGGGATGCTCCCGGCTATTCTCGCTCTGACGCACGAGATGAGAAGAGCTCCGAAATTCGCAATGAAACTCGATCGTTCGATCTGTCCCGACTAAGCAACAAGTGTGTCGTTAAATCGACCAGGAGGCCGTGATGAGGAAGAGAGCAAGAATCCGTTGTTTATCCTAATCGAACTACGTGCGGCTATACCGCGTGCACCGCACACATACAAACCCGCGTGGAAATAGAACTCGAAGTAAGAGAGCGGCGTCGAGCTCTTTAAATGGCAGCAGCACAACCGATTCTATTTTTATTCCGAAAAGCGTTCGAGCAAATGCCTGGAAGTGGCTGTCTTTCTTTTCTCTCATTCAGCGTTGGACATCGGAGAGAGAGAGAGAGAGAGTGAGAAAGACGAGGCACTCGTTAACCGCGTAGACATTAAAATTCGATTACCCTAAGAATTCCGTGGGTCGAAGAGAGAGAGAGAGAGAGAGACAGCGGTGTACCGTCATCTTCGAAGGCACATTTGCCAAGCACGTGCGTAGTTAAGATACTGCGCGTCCGGCTAATCGCTAAAATGCTTAGGGCCACTTCTTCTGGCTGCGTAAACTAATTTCCGAGTAGTAGCTCCAGCTGCTCCAGATCTCCCCACGGACGGTTTTTCCACGCACACCCGGGCACACAAGGGCCCGCATGGACAATAAAGGCTTTTCCGCCATGCATATAGGGCCGTCAAGCTGCGCGACTCAAACAAAGAAGCGTCCGAGCGACTATACCGCTCCCCCTTCGAGTTTTCCGAGCTATAAACGCTGACTTTTACTCGTTAGCTCCGTTACTTATCTCCCGACGCTCTCTCGCGCAGTAGGCCACAGATTCGCTGTTCTTTGTTGCGCGAGTTGCACAGCAGCTTTGTTCCGGGGGAGGAGAAAGACAGAGAGAAAACACCGCGATCGATTCATCCTTCTGATCATTTCGTCCGTTCGCTTTGTCCTCTACTTACTTGATTTTTCCCGCTTAGATACGAGAGAGACAACAAAGCCGCGCAGCTATCTACGCCAACTCGATCCCAAAAATATCCCGTCGCTGCAGGCAGAAAACACACATTCTCTCGCGGACGGCGCTCGATAACGCACAGTACTCGCGAACAGAGAGAGAGAGAAAGAGAGAGAGGGTCGAAAAGGCAGTCTTGCCCGCGCGGCGGATCAATAAGCACGTGGCGGCGGCGGCGGCGGCGGCGGCGGCAGCGGCTTGTACGGCAATATATAGAAGACGAGGATAGGTATAGCAAGCGCTCGTCTCGCGGGCTCTGATGCGGGAACCGGCTTCGATGTAAACAAAGAGGCGTGCGCGCGCGAAAGCATCGATTTTACCTGCGCGCGAGCGCGAGTTGCGAGAGAGAGAGAGAGAGAGAGAGAGAGAGAGAGAGAGACTCTGTGAACTGCGCGTTGACATCCGCGTTGCTAACCGAGATACACGCCACGATAGTTGCACTTGTAATTTAGTATGAGCGCTCTTCAGTCTCGCTGAGAATATTTTAGGAATTATGTTGAAACATTATTAGTATCGTATTAGGTCTCTCTTGGCTCTGCACTTACTAAGGGGCAACGTGCAATTCAGATAAATTCGAATTTGCCTATAGTATGCGTACCGATAAAACGACAAATTGCCCTTTCTGGATTCAAAAACTCGCGCGTTTACGGCAAGTGGCGCTGACGTCGCGAGAGCTAAAGGCCGGCTTATCCGATGCCGGGAACCGGCAGCTGATGATACGCTCCAGGTTTATACACAGTATCGCTCTAACCTCCAAAATATTCCCATCGCGAATAATCATTCGAATAAATACGCGAATTATCTCATCCTTCTTATTTATGTGTCATCGATATGAAGCAATTCGGACCCAAAGTTAGACTGCATGTAAAACGCGAGAGATTGACTTTATATTTATAAGCGGACTTTGCTAGTTGAAGAATGTGCCGTTCTAACGTCTTTTACCTTTTCTTTTTACAGAAATCCATGACCATTTACAAATGCACCTGGCGTGACGAAAGCAACCGAAGTGTACGATGCGGTGAAGTCAGCAATTCCTGGAATGTCGTTGCCGAACACGTTCTTCGAACGCACTTAAAGTGAGCATTTGTCTTATTCTATATCACGTTTATACCTGTTGTCTACGCATCCAACCGGTCCAAGCTCCAATCTTTCATCAGTTGCCCATAAATGCAACTGCAATGAACTAATTGTTCCAATTGTTGAATTGCAGTGGAAAGAAGAACTTCGAAGATGAAGAAGACTTTTACATTGACGAACAGCCTGAACCAACTTGCTCGCCACCAACAAAATCCCACTGGGACATGGTCAGGCCCAGGAGCGAGGACCCAGAGTACCAGAAGCAACTACGTCTTGCTGCCTCACCTGCACAGAACAGCCCTCAAGTTGCCGCTGCAGTTAACTCACAGGATATCATTATCCGTGATGTCTTCTCCATGGCTTCCCCGGTAAGTCGAATATTGGCATACTGCCTAACCTGGTTACATCAGTGCTTGTTTCACTCGTTTACTAATAAAAATTTTGTCTGTCCCTGAAATAACAGAGCACACCGAGCAAGCAGTTCAAGCCGTCGCCGAGGCCACTGCAAGCCTACAACGCGTCCAACATAAGCGTGGTGACGGTGTCGCTTGGCAAAATGCCGCACTCGCCGCGTCGCGTTCGCGGCGAGACGAAGAAGTGCCGCAAAGTGTACGGCATGGAGCACAAGGAACTCTGGTGCACACAGTGCAAGTGGAAAAAGGCCTGCACGCGGTTCAGCGATTAGGCCGCAGCCCGCGCCGGTTCCTCGTTCGGCAGGGACCGGCGACAACGGCTCACCGAGTATCATGCAGCAGTAATGCAGCAAAACAGCGACACGCGGACGACCGACGCAGCCTCAGCCAGCAGCCGCGCCAGATCGCCGATTATCGCCAACTGCCGATCTGATATCGCCTCGATTAATCAATGCACAAATCTTAATTTATAAGTACTATTATATTAATTAATTGATGATTCGTTAATTTTAATTAATTAAACGAGAAAAAGCGGGGTTGAGCGTACTCGTGTGCTAACGCACGCGCAACAGCAGAGGAGCCAACTTCTGCCCTGGCTCCTCATTATACTCTCTCTCCTTCGCGTCGTATCCGTATACCTGTATACGGTCTATTCCAAGATACACATTATACATATACAACACACGCGTACATATTCTAGAACAACTACTAGAGAAAGACGAAGGGTTAGCTAACGACAATGCGTAGATACCTATGTGTATGCTGTACTTCTCGACCTATCGGTAAGTTGTGTATGTAAATGTAGTGGCGTTTTTTTTTTTTTTTTTTTGCTGAAATCTAGCGAGATACAAAAAAGAAAATGCAAACACGCTGACACTCAAGATACAGGCGTCAATCCCATGACGGAATGGCGAACCGCTCATGCAGTAGCGAGGAGAAGCAAACAAAATCAAGATGAAGAAAAGAGAAGAGAAGATATATAAACGAGGACGTTATTCGGGGGTAAGCGATTAAAGCGAATGAGCGCGCGTCTGCGAGAGGTCCGCGGCGAGTGGAGGGAAAGGGACCGGTGCTCTCTTAAAACCGAGACCCACCCGAAACCGCGCATGCGTTCGTTCTGTCTTCGTTGCGCGTCTTAACTAATGACAAATTTCACAAACAAAATATTAGATAGAGAAATGTTTAATAGACGACATTCGCGTCGGTCATCGACTTTGCGAGCGATACCTCGACTCTCACGAGGTTATTATGAGCTCAACCGACCGGCGCGACTATTAAAGAAAATAAAGTAAATTAAAAAAGAGATGAATAAAAAATCACGCGAAAAAAATAAAAAAAAAGAATATATATATATAAAAATATATATAAAGCAAATTGTGATATTTCATGTATAATAAATCAGACCCCCCACCCAGGGCCGATAGAAAAATTGCAATACAAAGTGTATATCGAAGAAAAGACGGATCTTGAGAAAATATATATAGGAGAGATAGGAGACATTATATCTGATTGGAACTTTAAGAAGGGCAGAGGCGCACGTAGTACAAGTTAGAACACACGGCATACGAATCGGGAGGGCAAAATTATTTACAACTGACACCAACGCATACTGCCAGCGTGAATTAAAAAAAGTTTAAATAATGTTTATCGAGATTCGACGTTGTTCGAGAAATCGAGGTTCGTGCGTACCCATTTGCTACGAACCCTTCTTATACATTGCGTATATTAAATGATTAGAAAATCGACAAAAAAAAAAAAATGACGTGAAAAATTAAAGATTTTACCTACACACATAAATATGTACATATAGACGGGCCTTGGTATCTACCGATATATAAATATTTGCCCGCGTGCTTTCAGTGCCAGAGCTGATCGACGCGACTATCTCGCGCCAAAGAGATAATCGCCTTGATTCGAATCGATCGTTCGACCTGCGACGATATGTAACGCATAATTTTTTTTATTTCTGCACTTTCGCTTTCTCCCTCCCTTTCATCCGTAGAATTATTGTTGAGTGAGCCGCGCGATTTACAGCGACTTCTGATTTTTTGACGAGATGCAAATCTTTAATGATATTATAATAATCGATCAACGCGTTTTACACGTTACAACGTCTTCAGCTTTATTGAAGGAATTGAAAAGATTTCTATTTTTCGTTACACCATGGATAAATAAATCTATTCGTATTTGGTTTTGATTATAACTTTTATTTTATTTTTCAATGCGTGATTCTGAACCTCTATTAATCATGAATGGCGCAATTTTTTAAGAAGAGTTTTTTTGAACTTCATAATATCATTGTAATTAATTTGTATGGCTATGTTTGAATCCAAAGTTTTTACGACTAAGAGATTCGATTCGATTGACGTTGCCCTGGCGAGAGAAATTTAACGCGAGTTTGTACATAAGTTCAAAATTGTACATAGTTTTTAAAATAAAATCGGAATCCTGAGATTGTAGATAATATTTAGGTGTAATGTTTTTTGTGTTGACATAATTTTTTAACGATATTTTTTAATCAATGATGGTTTCACTCATATATAAACCAAGTCTTCGAAGGGGAGAACGTAAATTAGTATTAAGTCGGAGCAAGCGAAAGTCAAGTTATGAATAGCGCAACTACTGCTTCGTACGATTGATTCGATTAATTCATTCGCAATCATGCACTTTTAAGATAAATCGAGAGAGCATGTCTCGAACAATGAAAAAGCTGATGCTTTTTCGAGGCATGCCAAGACGTGTAACAAAGGCAAACAATTAAGTATGAATCTTGAGAGAAAAAAATACTACGTCGTTGATACCTGGATGGCCTGGATATATCATACCAAAACGATCTCATATAATTTAGTAAATACAAATTTTTAATGCAATTTTTAACGTATGGTCGACCCAATTGTCCTCGAGTCGATCAAGAAGCATTCACTGCCCACTTCTCGCCAAATCGGATAAATTGAGAAGTATTTACGAATAAGCAATCGATACATTATGTATGCGTATTTTTACGTTTATATGTATATCAAGTTGTAATTGGATGCAATCAACTACCTATATAAGGATCATTATTTTCGTGAAAAAAATTCTAGTTAAGCAATCTTCAATTTTGTTTCTTCTATTCTAATTTAAATTAAATGTATTATTAATGTTAACGTGTTATTTTTAATACTATGACTATATCATTATTATTATTATTATTATTATTATTATTATTATTACTATTATTACTACTCTAATTGTAATAATTATTATTGTAATTGTCATTCTTGCGAGGGGCAAACTGATAGCGAGAAGACGCTGTTCATTTTTAATTGGTCTTCTTCCAATGTTCTTGTGACCCGTCAGGGCTTTTGTTTTCGGTCGACCATACGACACAAACATTATATTATTATATATTATTATTATTATTACTGATATTATATTATATTATAAGTTATTGAATATCATTTCATTACAAAATTATTGCATCATCAAGATTGTATTATTATACTATTATATTATATTATATTATATTATATTATACATACACATATATCTATATATATCATTATTAAAACCATTATTATTATTCTGATCATTAGTGAATATTATTGTGTGTCATCACGGTGTTCAATACGAGAGGAAAATAATTATTAACATTTGCTGATGTTTCGCTAAAGAGAGAAAGAGAACAAAACGAGCTGTTGACTGTGAGAATGAAAGAGAGATAAAACTCGTTAGTATTTCGCAATACTCTGATTAAAAGGTCGATATCTATTATATATAAATATTATACACTGTTACAATCGGATGATTTCCCGAAAACTTTAAGATGACGAGACGCGCGGGTGGACGAGGAGGGCGAGGGGAAAGGGCAGCAACAGAGCAGCAGACGCAGGCATAAGGTTCCGTATTGAAAAAGTCGCTGAGAAACACATAGATACTTATTATACTATGCATATATACACCACCCAGAGCGAGATCGTTGCTGGATAACATATAGATATATGAACTATATACGTTGGCAAGAATCCTAAAACATAAAAATAGACAATTTTAGGGGGGGGGGGGGGGGGGGATCCGCGCGCGGGCTTGCATGGGGCTACTCTTTTTCGAGTCTATATGTTTCTAAAGACTTTTTTAAGACTGGCCGCTCGTATATAATATTATATACATATGTGCACTCGCGTCGAGCGCGCGACGACGATACACGACAAAACAAAAAGACATATATATATATATATATACATAAATATTATACATAGTTAATTAAGCGCGCACCGCCGAGCTGCGCGCGAGTGCTATTATTATATGACATAATAAATGTGTAACGCGGGAAAGAGTGTGTGCGTGTGCGTGCGTGTGCGTGCAAGTAGGCGTATGCGAATGCTATTTTTGACGCGGTGATGGTGCTACTACTGCTGTTGCGAATTTATTTCGGTGCAAATGCGTACGCGAAAAAAAATCTACATCGACTCATCTATCTGTCTCGTTTTAATACACGCTCCCACACCTGACACACAGACACACACACGTACACTTCTGTACTGTAGATAAATAGATATGCGCTTGCGAGAAAGTCAAAAACCCCATGCATATTTCGTATGAAACTCTCGCCGAGGAGAGTGTGGACGAAGAAAATATATATTATATATAAGAATAAAGTGAATAAATAAAATATATCTATATACATACGTAAACGTATACGTAGTTTTAAAAGTAGGAAACAAATGTGTATATCTTTGAATTCAAATAAACCTATACTTTTGAACGAAAAAAGGAAACGCCGATTTTTAACGCGGATTATATTATATACATTATATATATATATATATATATATATATATATATATATATATATATATATATATATATGTGTATATGTATGTATATATATATTATATATAGATATGATTTTTTTTCTCGAAAAACGTACATTA
This sequence comes from Trichomalopsis sarcophagae, assembly GCA_024372645.1. Classification (NCBI taxonomy): domain Eukaryota; kingdom Metazoa; phylum Arthropoda; class Insecta; order Hymenoptera; family Pteromalidae; genus Trichomalopsis; species Trichomalopsis sarcophagae. Next base: position 542,587 of record QLSS01000002.1, read on the forward strand.
TATCGGAAAGAAAAGAAACGTTCGCCTGTTCAGACTCTACTCGGAGATGAGACTTTGATCAATCCTGCCATCGATGGATTTTTCATTTTCCTTCAGAAGCATAAATAAACCATCAATGCGAAATCCATACAATACATACTTATCGTATTTAATATAACGTAATCGAATCTGTACAGGATAGAAAGAGCGAGATATAACACACGTATACGTACACGCGCGTGGCTATCGTATATTTAAAGTAAAATACAAACAAAGTCTTGTTTCCGCAAAACAGTACAATCTTCTAACGAACTGGGTGTGTAACTTTTGCAAAAGTCGTCCAACGCAGCGATTTATTATAAAATGAAGTCTATAAAGCATGCATAGCTTGAAAAAAGGAGAGACAGAACTCGACATTCGTATTCGCGTCCATATTTTTTTATCGAAACAATGCGAGAGTGCGAAGAGTCGCACTTTTAACAATTGAATAAACAAAGAAGTAAATAAAGTCGTAACACAGACCTATATAGTAGAACACAGAGACAACAAAAAATAATAATAAACGACAGGCGGTACACCTATTCGCTACAATCGCAGTCTTGTCTCGCATCTCACCGCGTGATACTACGTAATAAACATGATATATTATATCGGAGGAATCTGATGAAAATCGATCGCGTGCATTTTTGCAATATATAATACGTATATAATATACATATACATATTCGTTATACGTGTTTAGTTGCGGCGAGAGAGGGAGAGTGCGTGTGAGAGAGAGAGAGAGAGAGAGAGAAAGAGTGAATCGCGCGCGCGCGTGCGTGCATTAACAATAAATAATCGCACGCGAAGGTGCAGCGCGTGTCGTATAATGTATAACATAATTAATATCTCAGGGAAAAAGTCTGGTAAAAGCGCGGCGCGGGTCCCGCCTTCTCTATGTATGAATATCAGTTGATTCGATGATCTATCCAAGCCGGTGTGTCGAACGAAAATTTATATTTTTGCCCAGTAATGTTTTACCCGACTTTTTCCGCAACACCGAATGTATATATAAGAGACGGCTCCGCGATCGACGTTGTATTAAAGCACCGCAAACGCCATTCGATGTGTATACTCTCGAGTATTCGTTGGATGAATATCATTTTTAATCTTCCATTTATATATTGTTATGTAGCTATAATTTCATTGTCGCACAAGGCGTTTATTTGGAAATGCCGCGCTGATGCATATACACGCGAACAAATTTTTGCGCAATATATCCTAAAGCAATAGTGGCGAATGCGTTTTCCATCTTACGTCATATCCTTCGTCGAATATTTGGCTACTTCATCATATACGTGCGAGAGTGAAAAAAAAAAAAGAGAAAATCGGTACTTTTGATGCTTCGTCCGGCCTGGAGCCCCCGCGTGTATTACTACAAATTCCTTTGTTATTGTTAAAAACTAAAACAGACAAAAATTTCCACCAATTCTTTCTCTACAGACCATCTCCGGTTGTTTTCTGTGCAATGTGGCGGACGAAAATGGCAAATGCAAAAAATCCTATATCGATGACTAACAGATAAATCGACACTTCATCACGGGGAATATAACATACACACGACACGACTGAGCGAATTTCACGAGTGCGCGCGTGCAACCGACGGTGTGAATGCGAGTGTGTCTTGTCCATATATTATATATTTACGCATTATGCCGCGGAGATTTACGAACTTTTCGGTATGTTGAATGAGAAAGAAAGAATTTTATCGGTCAGGCATAGTTGATAATCATCATCCCTACGTGCGTAGTCCTTTTTTCTTAAAGTGTTAAAAAAAAACAAAAACTAAAAAAAAGATAGATAAATAAATACTATGTATAAGAGATTCGAGCGAGCCGATTATGTATACATATAATAACGATAAACGCAAATACGAAACCGAAGGAGCTATATAGAGCGTATGCATCGCGTGTAATTGACAAATTCGACCGGCGAGCGTCAGTCGAATTAAAATACAAAATACGCGATGACGATTATAATATATAAACGCGAAAAATCGAAGAACCCCGATTATATATTTTCTCCAGCGAATTATGCGCCTCGTCAAGCTTATAATCATATTTTGATCGTTATTTATTATACATATTATGATTATACACACGTTCGTTTTTTCAGCCGATCCTTCGTTCTTAGGATTTCGAATACGCGAGCGTTTGGCCACCGTGACCGCGGAGACCTGATCTTCGCTACTTCGATATATACTCTCGTCGTCGTCGTCGTCGTCGTCGTCGTCGTCGTCAGAGAAAAAAAAGTTACGATAAAACGAAGCATTATATAGAACTCTAAATAAATATATTATGTGTACGATATATTTCATGCTAAAATGATCATATATTTGGAGAGAGATAATTTTGTACACACAGCATGCAGCCGAAAACGTAATTACAAAATAGATAACTTCGACATTCGAGTCACACGTAATAAAAGAGCAACGTTGAATACACGTATATGCGTTCGACTTGCGTTGTATTCCGGCTTGCAATACGTTTGCATTCTACCCACACACATACACACTCACACATGATCACTCGATTACTATAAGCAAAATGACCCCCCCAGACGGGGGCTATTGTAACGAGAGAAAGAAAAATAAATATTTGACAAAACACGACGATAATGACGATGCTAAGAAGCGAGATAATAATATATTGTAGACTTACGATTAACATTATAAACATTATATTTTATTAATTATTACGTATACATATGCATATGATAAATATATAAGTATAATGTTACATAGAATACATTCTCGTTCGAATTTCTTTCAACGAATCCCTCTTCCCTTTGTCGTAAGTAATCTACCGACAAATAATCGACGATTCTCGTTCCTGCAACGCGAGCACATTCAAATTTCCCGCCTAATTTTACCGCCGCCGCGGCGACCAATCGCCCAATCGTGCAGCGTCGTGACATGAAATATGGCGGATACGCGAATGCCTAAGCGCGATTGGTTAGTTTTTGAAATGGCCGTTGCTAGATTTCGTGTCAGTGCAGTGTGTTTTCGACTCGAATGTTTACTTATTCCAATCAATCGCCTCTTAAATTGTTATTTAAATAATGTAAACGCTTAAGTTTAGCTCGTGAAAGATGTCTATCAACGTGACGGTCACCGGAAACCCAATCAGCATACGTCGGGGTAAAATGGCTCTCTCGGATTTCGAGAAAATGCGCAAAAGCGAGAGGGAGCATCGGAAGAGGTTACGATTGGAACAGGTGATTACAGTGCAAACTTTATTATTTTCAGACTTCTGACTTAAAAAGTTCAAGTTTGCGATTGATTTAACACTAGTTTAAGCTTAGCTCACTTGATTGTGCTGTGAACGAGTTCTCGAGTGAATGCCTCCACGTATTCTGCTCCAAAACGTCTACTGTAATTTCGAACTTTTTGTTATTCTCTCTCATCGTCATTCTCATCATTAGGTAAACGAACAGTCGAGAGCCCTTGCAAAAAAGATACTCGAGCGAAAGAGACAAATAGAGCAAGAGCAACTTGACCGTCTTGAGAAAAATGGAAATACGCAGATGAGAAGGGAGCATGAAAATAGGTTGTTAGAAATTCAAAAAAGATACCACGATCTGGAAAATATTGGTTTCGCTCATGAAAATGCAGCTCGTCAGCCGGATACAGAAAGTTTGAAAAGAGCAGAAGAACAGAAGAATCGAGCAGCGGCAAGGGAAAGAGGAGCTAGTGCTTTGCAGCAGTTGCAAGAAACGCACAAAGTAATTGACATTATTATGTTAAGCATTTTTCTAAATAAGTTTTTGCATTCTATTAATCTAGAAGTACTTACTGAAAAATGTGCAGGTAGCGAGTCCAAAAAGTAAGCAGAAAGAAAGGTTAGCCAAAGTTAGAAACTTAGAAAATCAACGTTCACAAATGGTGTCTCATCTACCACAAAAATCCTACCCAGTGAATGGTTCATCTGATTCTTTGGACAATGAAAATATTACGAAACCCACAACGTCTACATCCATACAAAAGAAAGCAAAATGTCTAGTCTCAAAGAAAACACCCATCAAAAAAACACCAAAACACTCCAAGGTTAGTTAAAAAAAAATCTAATGTTATAGACTTGAGATTCTAAAAGTTCTTAAATTGTACTAAAAAACTCGTTTCTAAAGGTACCCTCGAGTCATACAAAAACACCTCCTCATATATCTGTATCCGTGAATAATGAACGTACTGAACAGACACCAACTACAGCAACACTTTTTACTACAAAAACTAAACCTAATAGTCCAAGTAAATTAAGCAAGGATCCTAAAACAGTTTCAAATGCAATACAAGAATTAAGTAGAGGTAGCATATGTGAATCTGATGACAATGAACCCCGTAGAACGGTGCCTGTTACAAGCACAGTTCTTAATAAACCAGAAAGACTCCTCAGGTAAAAAAAAATATTCCGAGTATTGAAACATTATGCTTAAGTAACCAAAATTCTCATTTAGTAAACATTTTTTTATCAGGTATACAGAACCCTATGAGGATAGTTCTTCTGAAGTAAGTAGTACTTCTAAATCATCCTCGTCTATAAGCGAAGATTCTTCATATTTTTCCGACAACACTTCGAAAGTTAGCGCGGTTAGAAAAACGCCTAGACATGTTAAATCTACCATTTCGAGTAAAGTTAGTGTATATGACCATAATACACGGCATCAAAAAATATGTGAAAGACCTTCTGGTTTAGTCGAAAGATTAAATATTAAGAATAAGGTTTGTAGTGTATCTAATTATTTTTTGTTTTAAAAAACGGAATCTCTTATCTTAACTGAGTTTATTTTACTACATTTATTAATTAAGCCAACCGCTGACGAAATGGCTCAAGATATTATTCAATTGGAAAAAAATGAATCTGAAGTTCTTGCTAATCAAAAGGAATGTTCAAAACAAAGAAGTCAAGATGCCTTGCTTCGAGAAAAAGCCAGGCGAGATTACCAAGCTCTCATGAAACAACTTGATCAACTTGCTAAAGAAGAAAGAAGACTTAGAGCAACTCAAGCTTCAGACGCTGCTGTAAGTAAATAATCAGTACAAAAATCTATTTCTTAATTTCATAATTTTATTCAAAGTTTGCCTTTTAATTCCAAAAGAATCAACAGGTACCTGCACCATCTAAAAATAGAGAAAATCTTAAAAAGCACCAGAAAAAGATGGATCGAGCTTTCGAAAATATTCTTCGTACGTCGCGTGAACCAGAGAATACTAACGAGATAATTGAAAGATCTATAACTCTTACACCTCACGACTACATACATTCCATTACGACGCCGGCAACTGCATGGAAAGAGCCGTCTCGTCCTGATAGAAAAGAGCAAGAGGAAAGTTATTCCGAAGATGACAATGATTTTACGCGCAAAAGAAAAATTTCCGAATTGTTGATAAAAATTGAAAAGTTAAAAAGAAGTCTTTTGCAAGAATACGGAGCCAATTTACCGGACGATATTTTTAACGCAAGTTTAAAGTCTCTTTTTAATCAAACGTCCCCTTCAACCATTCAAGAAAGAGTGGCACAAAATACATCGAAATTAATTCCAGCCCCTGAAATTCAAGTAATTAACATGTCCAGCTGTGATGAAGCTGCTAAACCTGTCCGTAAATACACCTGTAAAATGCCGAGAAATAAGAAAACTCCCGAGAGTAATCTAACTTCGAAAGATCCACCAAAATCAGCCGATAAAAGCACGATGGTCACTCGAGATCAGGAAGTACAGGTTGAACTAAGTCATGATCAGACTCCAAATCAAGTTCTGAGCTATCCCTTAGAACCAGCTGTTACAATTGTAACTCCTGAAAATAGAAATTCTAGTAGCAGCATCTGTAGCAGTGATTCCTCTACCGCCACCGACTTGGTGATAGACGTCAGTAAAAGAGACGTAACTGTAGTCAAATCAAAAGAGAACAATATGGACATCTTGAAAGATACTTCGAAAGTTTCGTCTTCTAAATCGTTTAAACATTCAGCTACGAAGACGCCGTTGAAAATTTCTTTCGAGCAGAGCAGCGGCATGGGTGCCATTGAAGTAGCGAGTGTTCTCATTGACCCATGTACAAAAAGGATTACTGTATTAAAACCAGAGCGAAGAAATGCATCGAAACAATCAACGGATTCCAAAAAGTCACAGTCCTTGCCAGGCAGTAGAGTAACGTCACCGTCCAAAAAGCACTCGACGTCAGCACCACCTTCTCAACAGTCGAGTCCCAAGGCACCTCTACCGCAATCGCGTCCTGCCAAACCCTCGGAAAAGTGCGGCACCGCGACCGAAGAAAAGAGGTATCGAACCCAGATCACGCAGGTGTCGATAGACTCTAGTACTGCGAGCTCGCAGTTCAATTCATTTTCCGATTCTGGCAACGGCAAATCCTATTCCAGGTTTCGCGCTACGGCGACCAGCCGCATGATCAGTCAGCTGCAAGACAACTCGGATACCTCGACTACCTATGCAAGTCCTCCAACGGCTGTCGCTGGTGCACTGCTCAATGCTATGAGCAGCAGCACGTCTATTCTAGAGTTGCTCGACTCCTCGGCCAACGAAACGATCAAACGAAAGATGTCAGAAGTGAGCCCTGTTTCCTCACCCGAAACGCCTTCGCCGCGTACAACGATGATACCGTCAAATATACCCCGAAATGGTAAAGTAAACAAAAGTTTGAAATTCATATCCTTGGCCAATATGCAGGCAAAGTCGAGCCAGGGTAGCGTTATCAAGAGTGCCAAAACGAGTTGCTCAGTGTCCAGAGACCGGGGAACGAGTACGAGGCCATCAAGACAGATGAGGCAGATGCATCCGTGCACGTGTAAGAATCCGGAGTGTAAGCTGTTCCATGACAAGATAGAGGACACTCAGGATTACGCGTTGAAGCACTGCCCCGAGGTACTGAAAAAGTACGAGGATTTACAGAACGTGTGTACAGAACGCATCGCTTCATTGACGGATTTGATTGAAAAAGTGCGCAACGAACAGAAGGGTAATTTTTTCTTTTATCACATGAAATGAATGTTAAATATTATCTATAAATACACAAATTAATTCGAAATTGATTCAGAACTATCCACAGTGACAAACGAAGACACGGTAGTTCATCCCTCAAGTCAGACGCTCCGACATTCTCAGACATCGGTCGACAATGGCAACGCGAGCTTATTGGTAAGAAATGTCCAATCCATTCATGCTCAACTGAAGAAAACTCTATTGGAATCACAGAAGCTCATCTCGGGCGAGGGTCTGGATTTACCTCATCTCCCGATACCCTTCAGAAACATTGAGAAATCGCCGTCAATAAGCATGGACCTTTCTAGAAATACTACTCCAAGTGAGAGTCTTACAGAGGCTGTGGAGCAGCCAAAGAGATGCCAAGAAACAGCTTCAACCTGTGGCAAGCCTAGAATTTTGAATAACGAGCGAGTGAACATTCGACTTGACCGGTTCATACGCAGTCAAGATCCGGGAAGCGCGTTCAATGGTAGACGTACTAGCAAGACGATGACCACGGTGATGTCTAGCACGGTGAAAGAAACTCCTGATCAGGGCGAACACATGGTCGAGATGCTGCAGAACGAGATTCTCGAGCAAAGTAAAAGCATAAATAAGTCTGTACCCGCCGATAGCTTGAAAGATTCTGATGATTCCTTTTTGAAATCAAGTCAAGCACCTGTGAAGGATTCAGGCGCGTCAAATCGTAATTTCGCAGTTGATGGCCAGTCTGATGATAAAAATCAAGAGGGGAATTCCGAGGTACGTGTTACATTTTTGAGTATCATTGTCAAATGAATGTTAAAATTTAAAAAAAAATCTATTTTATCATTAACAGGTTTGTGATAACGATTTCGTCCCTCTGCTCGCTGGTATACCAAAAATTCCGCGGTCTCTGGCTAAGGGATCTTCTAATGGCAGAGGAAGACCACCTGTTACCTTGATAAGCGGACCATACAGGTAAATAGGCGCTACTTAATCATTTACTAATTTGGTCGAAATTGAACAAATGTATTCAAATCATTATCATTTGATAGGCCTGAAATCCTTTCTCCTGCACACGAACTATCTACCATAGTTGAGTTTGATACACCAGAAACAGTCAACAAAAGTCAGCTTAGCACTAGAAGTCCTTCAAATAGGGCTCGGAGAAAGTTGTCTGCCGGAGGGCCAGGTCCATCGGAGATTTCATCGCCAACGAAAAAGTCAGATGCAAGAGAACCTAAAAGCAAGCCGTCGGTACATGTGGCTCCTCTGCCGGCTCACCGATCGCCCCAATTAAATGTGTCAAATAAGTCCAGCGGCAAGTCACCCAGACAGTCTGTAGAAAAATGTGGCAAGGCTTTGGATAAGAAGAGTTCAGTAAAAGATGAGGCCAAGAATAATTCATCATCCGACTCTATGTGTACTCTGCCAGATGTACACATCGAACATTTGCAGCAGAGTCAAGACAACACAGATGGAAATTTTGATTTTCGAGTCAGTCAAATTTCCGAATTACAGTCACTTCCTGACGAGAATATTGATCAACTCGTGGTTAGTGAATTGTACGAGGAAAATAAATCTGCTAAGTCTGCAATGCTTTGTTTGCAGAAGTCTAATTTAGAGAAGCCAAAAGAAGAGGAGAATGCTCTAATAGCTTCATCAAGCTCCGCAAGCTTCTCTGGCATATCTGGTGTGTCCGAAATAACAACCAGTCCTTCATCGGATCTTAATCTGTTTAAATGTCCCTCTTCTCTTGAAGAGATGGAGTTGGCTTTCAAAAAGTGGGGTCTTAGCTGGGCAATCTCGACATTGAAGAAAACTCGCGAGGCTAGTGCTCTGGGGTCCTCTTCCAGTTCGGATGTCACTCCTGTTAATACGGCTACGAGGCTCGTATCTCCTGTGAAAAAGCAACAAGAAGTTACTGCGCACGATCTGCCAGAGATTAGCGACGTTTCATCGATATCAATAAAGTATGCGAATAAGAGCACAGAGAGATCAGTACTTGTGAAGGGTAGAACATCAACGCCGAATCGGTTTTCCAACTCGAATTCGGAAAGAACCTCATCGACTCTTGGTAGTTTCTCGTCAGAGCTGAACATCGTTGTTCAAAATCAAAGTGTGGACATGACCATTCCTAACATATCTTTTTCTAATAAACAAATTTGATAATAATTATAATACGGTAAGGACTAAAAGTTAAAAAATCCATAAGCTCAGTATTGTGCTAATGCTGTTTTATCTTAAGCATTCAGCTAAGTTTACACAGCGCACATTATTGCAGAAAAAAAGCTGTTTGTATTGTATTATCTATTGATAATTTTTCTATTAATTTAAATGTGGTTGAAGTAATTTAAATGCATACAGACTGAACTTTTTATGTTTAAGAGACTAGGTAAAATTGATGATTGTTGTACAAAATAGTTGTTATGAGCATGATTTGTAAAAAATCGTTGTACTCGAAAATAAATTTTATACTATTTTAAAGCATATTTTATCACTAAGTCACGTAGTACTCTTCCAATTCGTGTTCAACGGTGGTGCACATGGATAAAAAATAATGGATATGACAGTAGCTAAAATATATCAGAATGTTTACTAACATTATTGGTTTATGATTGGTTTATACAAAGCTATTAAAATTTATGATAAATATATTATTTATAATAAACAATGGAAAAATTATAGTTTTCAACTACATATATGTATATATCGAGAATATTCGTTTCATAATAAGGTTCTTATGCATTTGCTGTTACATTTATCAATCGTGCAGAAATGCAATGCTATACACTCAAAAATTAAGTAAATTATAAAACAAAAAAAACGGGAAAAAGTTTTAAAATCTTCTGCGCCTATATACAATTATTACAATACTTCTGGCGTTTTCATACAAGATTCTTATAATACATTTAATAACAAAGTTGATATAAATGTTAGTATAGCACTTGATTTTTGCTGGTCGCTAGACAGTTATTAGTTTACCAGAACACCATGGGCACGGATGAAAATTTGGTTCCGTAATACATACATCGCTGCAGTCTTTAATTTCCGTCAAAAGATCTAGGATCTGAGAAGTAGTTTGATCTTTTTCATGCGTCAATACCTCGCCATTACTCTCGTTTTCTATTGAGAAAAAAGCAATAAATTATTGCATCGTCTTATTTATTAAGTGTTCTTCGAAGGAAATCTACTTGAAATTTGTGACATTACCTATATTATCGGAGAGTATCATACCCTCTTCAGCTATAGTTGCCGTTAAAACGACTGCGTTGGAATTTTTAGATTTCAATAAACCAGCCACAAGTACTTTTAATTTATGCAATTGCTCCTGTAGTTGATTACGCTGCTCTAATAATTGTTGAAACGTTTTTTCTTTCTCTTTGGCTTTCTCTTGAAGAATTGCACGCTGTTTCTGATACAAAGTGACGTACTCCCCTGAAGAAATATATTAATTATTACTTCGATAATACATTAGTGAATTTCGTGATTAAATTTAAGTCAGTCGTAAATTTAAATTACCTATTGTTTCCGTTTCTCCTTGCAATTGTAAAACAAGGTGTTCAAGTCTTTGTTTTTCATCTGTAACCTCAGCGAGTTTCTCCATTGTTTCTTTAAATCGACTTTCAAGTTTTTCAAACGCTTCTGGAATATTGACTATAGCATTATTTTCGGATATCACAGTTAGTGCTTTTGAAGTATGGCCATCCATAATAGTGGTAGTACCATCTTGAGGCTTGTCTTCACTATTACAGTTGATAGCAGTACTATCAGTAGTGTCATCAGCTCCTATTGCATCTGGCTTAATGACATTTTGCGAGATTGAATTAAGCTTTGATTGCAACAGTTGATTTTCCTTTTTCAAATTGTCAACCGTAATCTATAAATAGTTTTTAATGCAACACATTGTTTTTAAAATCAACACCTCATTATCGATATACCATAAATTTAGTTTACCAAAGCTTTTTGAAGCTCTTCCTGTAGTGTATTAGCATTGTGTGATTGAGCTTGATAATGTTGAATTTGATCTTCTATTTGTGCTGCATGCAGCTTCTCTTTTTCAAACTCAACCAAAGCAGCCTCTTTTTTGGCCAGCTCCTCTTTTAATTCGTCTAATTGTTGTTCAACGATGTTAAGTTGGGCATTCAATTTTTTGCCAATTGTACGTTCGGCTTGCAATTGTTCCGTTAAATCGAGTTTTGTATTGCTCTGGAAATCACAAGTTTAATTTTTGTGAAGATCTCGGAAAGTTAGTTAAATCAATTATAATCGAAATCATTACATACGAGAGCAATAAAAGCATCGTGCATTTCATCGAGTTGAGTCTTTAGTTGCTGATTTTGTGATACAGCGCGAGAAGCGCCAAGCTGCTCACCTTGTAGAGCCTTGGCCAATTTAGATGCTTCCACACTTTGCTCTCTAATATCTTGAAGCTCTTTTAATTCTCTTCTGAGAGATTCTATTTCGTTGTCCTAGGAGTATTTAACAAAATAATTGTAGATTTTGCGTTTTCATAATTTACATAGTCAACGTTATCATACCTTTTCATTTAATAATGATTGGAAATTTTCTTGCTCCAAAACCAGATTATCCATACTTTTAGTCAACATTTCTATTTTTTCAGATTGGTCTTCTATTTCAGGCACCGATTTGGTTTTTTCTCTTTGAATCTGTTGTTCTAATTCAGACAATCTTTGTATATAACTTTGCTCCCGAATTTCGGAATCAGCAATAGTTTTTTTGGATGACTCCAGCTGTTATAAGCGGAAAAATAATCAGAGTACATGAATCAATTGTATTACCAAGTAATGATTTTATTTAAAGTTGACTTACCTCTGCTAAGAGTTTATTATGTTGTTCATCCAACTGTTGTACATAACTCTGATACTTTTTGCTAACTTCATCTTTTTCTCCATTTACATTTTCAAGTGCTTCCTTCATCTGAGACAACTGTTGCTCAAGCATTTTGGTTGCATGATGCTGGGTTTCTAGTGAATTCATTTCTTGCGGTGAGTTTGACAACTGTTGCATTCTAAGCTCACTCAAAGATAACAGTGCTATTTTCTCTTGTAATTCCTGATTCAAAGTTGTTACTTCAGTATTTTTATAATTGAGTTTTTGACGTAATTCTGATGTTTCTAGTTCAAAGTCTTCATTATCCTTCCTACAAAAATATAAAATAACGTAAATCTTAAAGGTATTTTGTTTTTAGCAAAAATATATCTACATATATCAAGAGCAATGCATACATACATCAGTTTGTTTGATTTTGCTTCAAGTTCTTCATAATTTTTTTGTAAATTCTGATGAGATTGTGCAAATTCTTGCATGGTATTTTTTAAGGTTGTCAGTTCTCTTTCCAATTCTGTCACACGCTGATGTGAAGTTTTCAATTTACCAGTCAATTCAACTACCTCCTCTATGATATGAAACAAAAATCAAATAATCATTAAAAAGATTTAACGGGCATCAAAGATAATATTTATACCTGTTTTTTGCTTGATTGTTGCTTGACATTGAGAATTGATAGCAGTTAGTTCAGCTTTTTCCCCAACAAGAATTCCAATAGTTTGAGCATCCAATTGTACTTGCTCTTTTAAAGGGTTCACTTCTCTTATAAGTCTGCTTTCAAATTCAGCATTTTTAGTACTGATAATTGCTTCTAATTCTGATAATCGGCTATTCTGTAATCATGTTATTGTGTTTAAAAAACTAATGAAAAGATTGCCAGGAAAAACTATTCAACTTATTTTAAATAGCAATACTTACACTTTGACCAATTTGCACATTTAGCTGATTGATAATCTTTTTTTGTTCTTCTAAACAGCAAGTTAGAAATTGATTTCTTTGTTCCAAATCACAGTTATTGAGTGCTGTTTCATCTAAGTTTTCCTCATCGACTAATACATCAGCAACTGCATTTGCCATTTGCAAAAGGTGTTCTTTTTGAAGTGAACTAGATGTATTAATGGTTTTATTCTTTTGATCCATATTTTCAATTGGAACTTCAGAAGATATGGTAGAGTTGCCATTATTACTACTATCACCTACTATGAAGTTATTGTGTGATGGCATATTTTCTGTTATACCATTTACCGATGTATGTTCTTGTTGTTGATTTATATGTGAATGATGAAAAAGTTCTTCATTAGTTGAAGTAGGGCATTCGCTCATGTTTCTTGTTTCCACTTCACTACTTGCATTATGTTGAAGGCCATCTTGATGATGAGTGTCAGGTGAACTACTATCCAAAGATGTTTTCTACATAGAAATTATAAAATAAAAAATTTTTCACCAATTAATTTTCAGATGAATATCATTACTAAAAATCATACCCTCTCATGGTTTTGAGTTGGCTGATCAGTGATTTCTTTGGCATTTTTTTGCGTTTGTCCTTTCCTATTACGTTGAAATTCTTTAAGCTGCAAAGCATATAAAGCAAATTAAATGACATCATGATGTGCAGTAATTGTTATAATTAAGCAACAATACTTTACTCTTTTTCTAGCTGCTGACAGCTTTTCCTTGTCCATTTTTCCAGTATTTCACTTCAAACAATGGTAGTCAAAATTTTGTAAAGTTAATTGAAAGCAGCAACATTTATTTACATTCTGTTTTCATAAAAATAGTATCAAACATTTGACAGCAGCAGTCAGTGTGTGTAGGTTATGTCACGTCTTTCCATCTGCATGCCACTGCAAGTGCCACTTCAGCAGTTGCGATTATTTGAGTCGCTATAATCCCACCTGGCACCTATATATATGTATATATATATATATATATATATATATATATATATATATATATACCGACGCTAATAGTTATTATACTTGTTTGTGTTGCATTGCATAATACCACATCCGATGAAAGCATTATCAAATATTTTATAACCTAAGCGCCCAGAGAATCGCTTCAATTGTTATTTTATTATTGAGTCAAAAGTAATGAACATTTTTTTTATAAAATGAAATTTGACTTAAACAAATCTCCTTTTGAATATTCCCGCATAAAAGTGACTATATATATCGCAGTCACAGTGTTGCCAGATTGGGGAGTGTATATATATAATGTGACTATATGTGACACCACTGCTAATGTTTATAAATAAAAACATCCTCTACTATTTCATGCTTTGAACTTTGTTAATGTCACCTTTGATCATCATATAAATGACAAGCTTCCGCGTAAATAAATATTGATAATTTTGAAAAATAAAAATAGTTTAACGACATGGCAGCTGCAATTACAGCTGGTAATCCTATTGGATCTATAAGGTTTGTTTTTAAACGCCAAATCTAATTTTATCTTAACGGATAAAAATCTGCACCCACTGATAAGTAATACCATCATACCCACTTGAATATTTCAGGAATATACCTCAGTTTAGAAATGCCAGGCAAGGAAGTGTTATTGACTTTGACATTGATATGTTTTTAAAAATATCCAATTATGAAGACACTGTCAGACAACTTGACATTTACTATGGGATTGGTGAGATTTATAGAACTAGACAAATTTGCCACTACTTAATATACTTTATGGTAAATAATTTACTTGATAATTTGCATATTTTACAGTCAAGAGACAAATTCTTCATTATCAGAGTTGTATAACAGGTCTTTTTCCTCAAATATCTACAGAAAAAACAGTAGGAAGTGTCAGAGAAAGTGTATATTGTGCAGCTGCAGTATGGAGTTTATATCAAGCTTACAGGTATTTACAAATAAATTATCATATTTAAATCAATTTGGATTAACTTTCAACGTTACAGGAGAATAGATGATGATCGTGGTAAATCGTATGAGCTTGGTCAGTCAGCTATCAAGTGTATGAGAGGAATATTAGAATGTTGGATGAAGCAGTCTTCCAGGGTAGAATTATTTAAGAAAAATCAATCTAACCGCTTTGCTTTGCATTGCAAGTTTCACTTAGATACGGGAGATGAAATTTTCAAAGATGAAGACTACAATCATTTACAAGTAACCAAAAAATCATACATACCCATAATAATTAATTTTGTATGCCGAACTTGATAATTATTTTTATAGATTGATGTTGTATCTTTGTACCTAATTTTCCTGGTACAAATGATATCATCCGGACTACAAATAATTTATACGCAAGACGAAGTAGCTTTTGTTCAGAATCTAGTTTATTACGTTGAAAGAGCTTATCGAACACCTGATTATGGAATGTGGGAGAGAGGTAGTCGTTACAATGATGGTACACCAGAAATTCACGCTAGTTCTATTGGTATGGCAAAAAGTGCTCTTGAAGCCATCAACGGCTGTAATCTTTTTGGAGAAAAAGGTGCATCCTGGTCTGTCATATATGTTGACATAGATGCTCACAATCGTAATCGTAGTATTTTTGAAACAATGCTTCCAAGGGAATCTAGCTCTAAGGTACAATCTTTTTTGTTATTTAGCTACATCACTTAATAAAATTAGAATTAACTATAATTAATATTCCAGAGTGTAGATGCAGCACTACTTCCAACAATTTCTTTTCCTGCTTTTTCCACTCACGAAGAAGTATTGTACAATGAAACAAAAGCCAACATATTAAGAAGACTTAAGGGTACTTATGGTTTTAAACGATTTGGCAGGGATGGCTTTAAAACAGTACTGGAGGATCCACAAAAACGATATTACGAGTCTGGTGAAATCAAAGTAAGTGTATATACATACTGATTTTTAGAAGTGATTATTATTTATGAGTTTACTTTATTATTTCAAGGAATTCGATAGTATAGAATGTGAATGGCCACTGTTTTATATTTTTATGATCATAGATGGAGTTTTTAATACATTACCTGAACAAGTAGAAGAATATCAAAATTTGCTTAAAGCTAGATTATCCAAAGATTCTCATGGAGGTAAATAATACATTTGCTTACAAAGCGATCAGCTGGTCAATCAATCAATTGCAAAGTGATTTTTAGATCCCGTAATACCAATGTACTACTATGTTCCGGAGGACAGCATTGAAGCTGAGAAAAATGAACCAGGAAGCACATTGAAAGTTCCCAGTGATATTGGAAGAGGACACAGAGGAGGGGACGAGTCGGCGCCTATTTATCTATGGAATCAAGCAATGTTTGTCATTGCACAATTACTGACTGCCAGTTTATTGCACATCAATGAATTAGATCCCATTCGTCGATATTTACCGTCGTACAACAGGCCAAGAAAAGCCGGACGGTACTCAGCTTTTCAGGTAATGTTAGACAAAAAAATAAATAAACCAAAACATTTTACATATTGTTATTACAGTAAAACGTACTGATTTATCATGTAGTAGCAACAGAGTTCACAAATCATGAAAATTATAATTTATTAAGTAACCAATTTTTTCTTGCGTTTTATACAGGCAAAGCCCAGCTGTGTAAGTAGCGTATAATCAATATTGCCTGTTGTAAATCTATATGTGGAAAGCACTCGTGGTGTATTAATCAAAGCACAGACAGGCTTTTATCACATTTATAACTTGATACTAGATTTAAAATAATCTGGATTGCAAAAAGTTATTTGTTTTCAAAATTTAATCAAAATTTGTAGGCAATAATAGAAGTCCTCTTCAGGGAAACAAATTAATTGATTAAAAATTGCATGTTTTTGCGTGTATCTTTACTCTTTATTTTTTTTCTCTCTGCTTTTTTTAATTGTAGACTCGATTGGCTTTTCAAAATGTATGCACATAGAAATATTTGACAGATTATTTTAAGTACTTAATGCTTAAAAACTGCTATATGCATTGTGAAGAAGCATGTTTGTCAGAATTGCAGATTAAATGAAATTCAACTTAAATTTTATGCTATATCAATTTTTTTTATAGGGCACACATACTGATCTTGTTGTACAAATCGTATTAATTGCCGAATCTATGAGACTGCAAGCTATGATGGCTACTTATGGCATTCAAACTCAAACGCCTCATGAAGTTGAACCAGTACAAATTCTTTCGTCCACTCAACTGGTCAAAGTTTATCAATGTCTAGGTGTTAATAGTAAGTTAAATCTTGAAGGCCGACCTGCAAGGCCTATTGGTTCTCTGGGTACAAGCAAGGTAACACTTTTGGTCAATTTCTTAATCAATCAATCTATTGAAATGTAATGAAAATTTGCATAAATTTTGCAGATATATCGAGTGTGTGGTATGACTGTTTTATGTTATCCTCTTATCTTTGAGGTATCAGAGTTTTATTTATACCGTGATATGGCCCTACTCATTGATGACATAAAGACAGAGCTACAGTTTGTGGGAAAATACTGGAGACTGTCAGGAAGACCTACCGTTTGTCTTCTGATTCGAGAAGAGCATATGAGGTAGAATAAAATGCAGAATTTTAAAATTGTCACTGTTTCTGTTATTTTTACCGTTATTATAGGGATCCCCAATTCAAAGAAATGCTGGATCTTTTCGCCATGTTAAAAAAAGGATATTGCGATGGAACAAAAGTAAGAATTGGAAGACTTCAAAATTTAATATCGTCATCTTGTATAGGTATGCGTTTTAATCTATTGACTATCAGATTTTATAAAAACTTAGTGCTTATATATTTTTCATGTCAACAGAACATTTGGATTTCATAAGTACAATGGAAACAGATCTGGATTTAAATCAATTTAAGCAATTGGAGCATGATTATATCGGTTATCAAAGTTTGACAGATGTGCCAAAAGCTCTGTCTTACGATGAAGATACTAAAGATTATTCAGTGAGTTATAACATTTAGTTTGATTCTTACAACATCTTTAATGATATAATTGCAATATAAAACTTTTAGAGTTTCAAAAGTGAATCTACTCCTAATATATTGCAAACACTCAGAAATACGGCCGGTTTATATGCAAAATGCCAACTGTATGGTATAATTTTACAACGAGAAGGTGAAAATTACGAAATTAACGGTACGACAGTCGGAGAAATTCTGAGATCCTTGTATCAACAAGCTGGTAGTTTGCGGTATTGGATGGCTGTGCGTTATTGTAGCAGTTTATTAAATCATACTGTCGACAGTATTAGTCCTTTCATCACGGGTGTTCTTGTCAAAGGCAAACAGGCAAGTATACATAAAATTTTTTCATTCTAAACAGTTGACTGATAAAATAATTTTTGTACAGATCACGGTTGGTGTTATAGGACACCAAGAAACAGTTTTCGATAAACCCATGACACCTGCTGAAATTCAGTCTGTAATGTACTCTACAATTCAACCCCATAATGTGATACACGCTGTACTGCAGCAGGAAGTATTGTTATATTGTGGTAGACTAATTGGTACAAATCCAGAAATGTTCAAGGGTATATTGAAAATTCGAATTGGGTAAGAAATCATATAGCTCTTTTATGAAAGTAAACATACGCTGTTCCGAAAAAATCATTTACAAAATTCTTTAATTCTTTACAGATGGGTTTTGGAAGCAATGAAATTATACTTGCAAATATTTGGAAAAACTTCGAAGCCGATTGAAAATTTTAGCCCCTATGAAGTTAGACAGCTTCTTATAAAGGTTCTTACAGTCAAAGAATGGGCAGCTGATGAAGAGTAAGTTACTCTTGTAAATCAATAAACTCAATGCCGACATAGGTCCAGTAATTTTTTGTATCATCTTTCGAAATTTAGCTTATCCATACTTGGAAGAAGAAGGATCGAAGGCAGTCTTTGTCGGGTACCGGCTCATTTTTATAATCAAGTTTGGGAAGTACTGGAGAGATGCCCAGGTGGTATTTGTGTTAACGGAAGAGATGTGCCACAACAGCCGACTTTATCAAGCATGACAAGATCTGAGCTTACTTTTGCACTTCTTGTTGAATCTATACTTCATCATATACATGTTCCAGAATATCGTCAAATAGTTGTCGAGGTATAATATAAATCTAGATTTCATTTCAATAAAAACGCATATTTGTCATGTAACTTGTGGTATTTCATTACTTTTAGCTTTTGAACATCGTATCGACAATTCTGTTGAGAAATCCTGAGCTGACTTTCCAAAGACAATTAGATTTAAATAAATTAGTCGACGATGCTTTTGTTATGTTTTGTAAGGTAAATCAAACTTTTTTCTTTTTTTTTTAAGTAATTTTTAACTTTGATCGTAAAAACAAATATTTTATTTTCAGGATCACAATTTAGAAAAAACAAATGATATGACACCATTTTTCTCTGCCAGCTATTCTGTAACAACGAGTTTTCTGGCTAGGGCCATTGTCAATAATGTACTGACAGGGGATTGCGTCACTAATATTTCCGATACCCATGATGCCTTAGAAACAAATGAAATGTGCAAGATCACGTGAAAGATTTAAAGTTGTTGTAAAAATGTATTTTAATATAAATAAATCGTTTTGAGATTGTTCATTGCTATCTTCTTGCAAAATTTTTGTCCATGGAATGTTTTAACCTTTGAATATTATTTATGTTTGATTTGATTCTTGATGCCACAGTTTCCTTATCGGCTGCCATAGCTAAGTGTTTTCTGGAATAAAAGTAAATTACATGAATTAACATACAAATGCATATAATTTAAAAGATAATTATACAAATCTTTGCATGAACTTACTGAGCAAAATCTTTGTCAAAGGATTTCTCCTTAATCGATTCCTTTTTTTCCTGCTCTTCATATTTTTTAACATTTTTTTCTCGCTCTTTGTCTCGCCAAGATGCATTGGACATCATTTCTTGTCTTCGTCGCTCCTTTTCCTCCTCTGTGAGTTTCTGCTTTTTAGGAGGCACCCATTTTTGTTCTGTTTTTACAGTTTGTTTCTCACTTTTATTTTTCTCTGATGATCTGTATGATTTGTTGGTTGTGTGTATTTTTGTACCATCTGCTTTCATCAAGCCAAAATGTTTTAATTTATATTCTATCTCACTATTTTTATCATCATGACTTTTCCTTTTGTGTTTGACATCACTATTATATTCATAGTCTCTTTGCTTTTTCTTTTTTGACTTGCGTTTTGTGGCTTCATCTGAACTACTTTCAGATTCACTGCTGTCACTGTCACTGTCACTGTCTTGACTCGAATCCCTTTTGCTGCTATATTTTCTTTTCCTTTTCTTTGCTTTCTTGCTTTTTTTTTCTTTGCGTTTCTTCACAGACTTTATTAAGTCTTCTTCATTAATACGGCCTTTTAATTTCTTATACTTAGCTGCTAATATGTCATCCAACTTTCCATCCAGATCACTTTCATCTTCACTAGCAGACTTCTTCCTCTTCTTCTTCTTCTTTTTCTCTTGACCCTTATCATCTTTTGTTTGCTGTTCAAGCTGTAAAATAAATAAAATTTTAGAGCAAATTTATTTGCAACATTTTGTTATTATCAAATAACTTACCAATTGACGCAGCTGCTTTAGCTTTACTGGATTTTTGAGTAGTTGGGCACGAGTTTCCATTTCTTTTTTTTTAATGGCATACAGAGGATCTTCTTGGAGTTTTCTTGCTAAATCAACTTGCTCGTTGCCAGAAAAGAACCTCAAGGATGGCGGAATGCACTCTAGAATAACATGAGTAAACGTTACAAATACATTCAATAGCACAAAATAGAATAATAATCAATACAAACCATGCTCAACGTGATTTTTTGCTGACTGTGACTGCTCAGTGTTTTTTTCAGCTTGAGCCATCTGCTCAAATTGTTTGTCAATTGGACGACCCAGCAAGTAATCTTCTCTGTTTACATTTTCATGCGGTCCTTTGTACATCCAATCTAATTTTTTATCTTCTTTCTTTTCTATGGCCCCTTGTTCCATCGCGAAAGCTTTCATTTCTTCTCTGTCTCTTTCCATTGCTATTTCCCGCTTCAACTCCGCAATTCGTTTCTTTTCTTGCTTGTCCTCTTGCTCGGCTTTCCAAACTTTTTCCATATTTTTCATAGTGGATGGATGCCACGATTTTTTCAAATTCTACAGGATTAAAAAATTGACATCAGTAATAAATAGTCGAGCTTTTTCTTTATAGAAAAGTGTACACTTTACTTACCAAATCTCCTCCACCCATTTTGAAGAGTTTATTTACAATATATACAAAAATATATATAATAAACTTTCGGAAATCGGAGTAGTAAAACCCTCTGAGAGTCCAATTAAGGTGCCTCAAAACACTACGTTAGGAGGAAGATGGATATATATGGAAGATGAATTTGGAGCTCGGAGCAAACATGACCTTCGTCTGTTGACTTGGTACCCTAACCTCTACTTCGTTTCGACGCGAATCAGCTGACACTTTTACCAACGAAGTTATCTTCGTTGGTAAAAGTGTACACCTTGGACTCTCAGA
>QLSS01000002.1:563946-655262 GCA_024372645.1 Trichomalopsis sarcophagae
CGACAATATATATATATATATATATATATATATATATATATATATATATATATATATATTTTTCCCAATAATTTAGTCGTTTAGAATTTCCTTATAATAGATGTAGAGAACAATGCATTACGCTTGATAAATTCTGCCGTGAACTACAGCTGGATAGCAACTTTTTAAAAACCTTATTCTAATATATGTAAGTTTATTTTATATATAATATTGATAATGCTGTATTAGTGTTATTTCAGTATTCTTAAAATATAACTTCAATCCATAGAGTTTTTATTTTGATTGCAAGAGTTTATATTTCTGTCATTTTAAGATATCTCATTTATTTTGATATCAATAAAACTACAATTTCTAACATCATGTATACTTCTGCTATTAGGAATAAGTCACATTTTGATATTAAGAACTTTTCTTTCTTATTTTAAGAACAAAGTATTCTTATCTTAAGGCATTTTTGTTCTCAAAATAAGAAACGAAATTCTTAAAATAAGAACACCTTGTTCTAGAAATAAGAAAAAAATAAAAAAAAAATACTTAAAGTAAGAACATGTCGTTCTTAAAGTAAGAAAAATTTGTTCTTAAAATAAGGAAATTCTGATTTTAATGTTCTTACCGCAAGAACATTCAAAAATAAGAAGGCAACCGAAAATAAAAACTTTTTTGTAGTGTAAAGTAGGTAACTCTGTGCTTTCCATATTTGCAGATGGCGGTTGCTGCTGCATCGGCAAAGGACGTCGAACAGTTTGACGTTTGGGTGTTCGAACGCATTTTCTACGAGAATCATCCTGGCTCGACCTATTTGAACGATTGCGCGGGTCACCTGGTAGAATACGCCACATATCGAAGATGATTTGGAGTGTCTGCGCGACGGGACTTTGCCAATGGATATCGAGGGTATGTATATCGATTTATCCTGCTTGGAAGCCGGATTGATACGCCTCGATCGCATCCGCGGACTCCCGGAATTGCGTGTGCTCATTTGCAGCGTACTCGAGGCTTCGCCGCGCAAAGAGCTCGCCCCCTTGCCAAATAAACTACGCTGCATCGTTACTATTATGATTACGAGCTCTTCCCCGACTCGCTCTTGCTCCCTGACATTTTTCCGGTGTCGTCTTTGCGCAGCCTAGCCTTGATGAGAGCGTGAATTTGGAAAATGTGCATTTGGATCTGAGCAACTGTGAGACTCATAACGCTCTCGAAACGCTTATATTAATTTATAATTTAAAATTACTGCAAAACTTTCGAGCCGACGAGTTGTACTCTACCGCTCAAAACCTGCTCGACGGCTGGACCAACCTTCGACGATTAAGAATCGACTTTCTTGGTTTAGGCATCACGAAAAAAAAAGACCCTGCGTTTTCCGAGCACTATTCAAGTGCTATTATGTTAATAAACTGTGGTTCTTTCAAGCTCAAGGCTCTACTACTCAAATTTCTAGCGGTTTTCACCGATCGCGTCAAAGACCTTAAGATTCTTCGCTACTGCTATCGCACGAAAACACTCTTCATGGACAATTTTAAGCTGTATTTACGCGAAAAGTTCTCTACATAACGTGTAAGTATCACTTTAAACTCAGCAAAAGTAGTACAGAAGACTGTTATAGTGCGTCGTTTTTTGATTACGTACACGAAAATTTCGACACTTATGGACATTGAGGTGGCTCTGTACCTACCCATCTAGCAATTCTGGAAATCATGGAAATCATTGAAAAGTCATGCAAAAAAATCTAGTATGAAAATCATGGTCATGCAATATTTTTTTTTAATTTGGAGTTTTTTAAGCAGGATTAATTAAATTTTATTTTTCAATTAATCAATCGTTTAGTACAAAGCGAGAAAAACAAAATTGGTAATTAAATTCATTTCAACGAATGATAATGTACATATAGCGTATGTAGTATTACAACGTGCTTGCACGTCACGGTTAGTTTTAAACAAACATTAAAACGTGCATTTTAATAGTTTTATATTTTTTTATTTCAACTCTCTGTCTGGTGGCACCTGCACTGATAGAAAAGTTTGATCGAGCACAAAAAAACTGGCGGCTTGACCCAAGAAAATGAATTAACCCTCTTATTTTCCTGGCTCAAATTAAATTCTTTAAATGCAGGGGCGATGAAATTTGTTTTGAGTGGTTGTGAATGACATATTAGATTATACGGAAAAGAATTTTTCAGACCATTCCATATGGCACCGCCCTGAATAGCATTTAAATTCTTTAAATGCAGGGGCGAATAGCAACATCGGTTCTAGCTAGAGTTCTGGACTGTTCATGATTTTTACTATACAGGTGCCTTCGTTGTAATATACATGATAAAATACTTTACTATTACAGGAACTTCAAAAGTGTATGCATATATGCACAATAAGTTATGTATATAAATGGTGTATGCGATAATAAGAAATGAAAATATTTCTATATTCAAATTTTGAGTGGATCAACATCATTTTTATTATGTATTATATTTTTTTCAAGTTATTATTAAAATAACAGACTTACGCAATATCTGCTTGAATTTATGATAAGTATTCAACCAGAAAGAATGATCAACAGTTAACTAGAAATTCATTATATTTTTAGCTGAACGAATTCTTGTTAATGAATATGAAATATTTTTTTTTTATATGAAATGCACAATTAATAATTGAGCCTAAAATTCTTATTTCGATCGAAAGAGGTTTATAATTAGTTTGTCAGTCTGCATTCTCAAAATAAATAGAAAATTACTGTAACATCAATTCATCAAGAAAAAAGTTGATGATTTTCAAAACTGGTGAAACAGTTCTATAAAATTACTTTAAAAAATCCAACAACATTTAACATAACTCCAGCATATAATGCATGGATCGTTCTCTATAAATATATGTATAGATAAATTATTTATTACTCAGTTACTGTAAAATGATCTGTTTTAAGAGTAGATATCATAATTGCTGTTATTATGTTACATAAATCACATAAATATTTTTTCAAATTTTGAAATTAGCTATACGAGTATTTTTAACAAGAAACAAAATTCTTTGTTCTCAGAAAGATTGTTGATATTAAATTTTTTAGCCTTCGCAGTAGAGCAGTTCTATTTATGAAAATACAAATTAGCGGCGCCGGTAGAACTGTAGAAGAGATCGGCTACCTAACCTGCGCGTCGGGCGTCCTGACCCTCATGTTTTTGGTCGTTTGATGATACTTGTACAACCGGTTATCAACGCTGAATTATTTATCATCTATAGTGCAGGATCATTTTTAAGTGACAGGATAGATAAAATATCGACGGCTGAATGGAAGAAGGTCCTATCTTGGCGGGCGCTGATGAAGGTCTTAAAAAGTTGAATTCTTATATGTGACTGCTGAAAGGTTATAAATAGCCAACAACAAAAATCAAGAAAATGTATATAACTTACCACATTAAAGGGTAAACATTTAAAATAATATTGTGAAAATGGCGGTTTTCATAATTTTTATGCACGTGAAAGATCGTGCGTATTGAAACGTTTTCTGTATCTTATTGCGAAAGTGCAGTTTACCCTAATTTCATACATTTTAATTGAATTACTATATCATGCGTAGTAGATAATCGCCTTCTCTATAGTACATAATATCAGAACCCATTAAATTTTTCGTTTAAAAGACCATTTCTTCTGTAATTTATTTTTGTCGTTGATTGCACAAGAAAGTTTTCTTAGCACCTTTCCACGTAGCTTCGTTAGATATTATAATATATTATCGAATAAAATTATCTAAACAAATTTGCATTGGTGTATATACCTATCTCTTCATGTGCAGTTTTCGCAAATGATCGAACAGTATACAGGTGTAATAACCCAATACATACCGATTATTAAGTATGTTATGCAAATGAATACGATACACGACTATGGCTGTATAAGTAATTGCTGATGGTTATTCACGTTGAGATTGCAGAAAAAAAATTTTTTTTGTTTCATTTAATAACTGCAAAAACTCCACGAATGATGCTTTTACACACGATGCTATATATAACGCAGACATTTCCTGTTCCCTCGTCATATAAAATTAAAACGCGTCTGCGTGACTCGATCACTCATCGCCTGTGCACGCAGCGAAAGAAAGCAAAATGAAAAAGTATACTTAAATAAATTGTAATAATAACGTAAAAAAAAATGTAAGAAACTTTTTTGTTGGATTTCGGACCTTTTTTCTCATACGTTTTCTTACATATTCATATTTGTTAACTGTTTTTTACATTTTATTACATATGTTATTTTACCGCCTAATAATACAGTCAATAAATTTTTTTAATTATTAATTTTATGATACTCATTTACTTATTGTAAAAAAGTACGATTCGTTAAATTTTCTTATATTTTATTAGAATAATTTATAAAATTTGTTATTTCCACTAGGGCTAGACAATTAATTTTCCTACATACAAAGAGATAAACGATACAATCACAATTACAAATCCTTCTTCCCCATACTACACTTGGTTCTCTTGTTGGCCGATGGGAAGGTTGTGCTCCTCGCAGTAGTCGATGAGCTCGCTCACGATTTCGTTAATTCTGCTGGCGAACTCGTTGTCCCGGTCGTACTGCTCCATGACGTAGCTATTGTTGTCCCGCAGCAATATCCTTCTGTAGATAAGCTCCGGCTCGTCCCTGTACTGCTCGAGATCCTTCTTGCTCTGCAGTATGATGGGGTAGTACATGAGCCCGGTGAACAAGGCGCTCAGCTTGACGTCCTCGTACTCCTCCAGCAGATCCTCCAGGCTGGGTCGCTCCAACTCGGGGTTGTTCCTCTCCAGAGCGTCGCACAGCTCCTCGTGGTAGGCCTCGATGGCTCTCCTCAGCTCTCGCCTCCTCATGTCCGAGGTCGTGCTGAGGTAGGTCAGGTGAGCGACGTCGAACATGCGGGGCGCGTTGCGAGTCAGCTGGAAGTCGACGAGGCGGGCTCGGGGTGGCTGGCTCCGGTCGAAGAGGTAGTTGTTGGGCCAGCAGTCGCCGTGGGAGAAGACGGGGCTGAGCTTGCTCGGGTGGTCCTTCTGCCGGTGGAGCCTGTCGAAGCCGAGCATCAGGGCCGGAAGGACGCGCCGGTGGTCGCGGCCCAGCCGCTGGGCCACCTGCACGGCCAGGTCGGCGTAGAGCAGGACCCGCTTGTTCTTCACTAGCGCGCTGTTGTAGATCTGCTCGACGCAAGCCTCCGGGTAGAGCTCTGCCGGGGACTTGCCCAGCTTCGCCTGGGCCAGGAGGGAAGCCGCGTGGAGGCGTGCCTGGGCCCTCAAGGCCGCCTCGAGGTGCTCGACCTCGAGGATCTTGTCGGCGGCCATGGCGAAGCCTCGCTCGCGCATGTCCTCCAGCACGAGGACCTTGTCGCTGGCCAGGAAGCACTTGGGACACCAGTCTTCCCCGGCGTACGACTCGCGGAGCAGCGGCAGCATCTTGTTGAAGTACTGGGCCTCTTGCTTGAAGAGCCCGCGCTCCCGTATGAACTTGGACTGCCGCTCGGAGACCTGTGGCAAGGCCTTGACGAACAGGTTGAGAGTCTCGAGCTCCCCGGCCTTGTCACGCCTGACCGTGATCCGAAGGTCCTGATGCTCGCCTAGAAAGCCGACCTTGGTCTTCGAGTGCGAACTCATTCGGTGCTCCACGACCTCGACGTTCTCGCCGTCGAAGGCTCGCCTTGCTATGCCAGCGATTTCCTCGGGACTCAACATTTTACTCTCTTTCCTACACTCTCCCGTGTCTTATTTTATTTATTTTATTTTACAAAGCGCAACTGACGAATGGACGACGCGGGAAGCGATGTTGCCGCACGCGCGAATTTACAGCAACATTCGCTCGCGAGTGGACCTGGCGAACGACTGATTCCAGAGGCGAACTAGCCGAGTCTTATAAGGAACGTTAAGCGAGAAACTTTCCGGCCCACAGTCGTCAATGAGCTGCAGTATTACAGGCTCGCGCCTCTGTCTGTGAAAAAGAGAGGAGGAATTGTTTGGCGTGTTCTCGTGACTCGACGAGAATTCGTCTGTACTCGATCGCTGCTAATTTAGCTATAACAAATGATTTAGTTGAAAAAATATATGATAAGAAACACTGTTAACTGCAGCTTTAATTTAGACTTAGTGATAACGTTAGTGACGAAGTGATAACGTTTTTAATTCTTCGTTATTTTTCTCCCACGATGTAGATTCGAGCAATATCATCCACAATAGCCAAGAAAAATCGTTACACAATTCGCATTCGCAATTAAAGTGCAGTACCAATATACCATTGCAAAAGAATGCATAGTCTTGCGTAATTCATCATTAAATTGTTTCTCGGAGAATTAGTTTTAACGCGACATCGCAGTTATCTAACTCGATCATCTCGGCATTGTAAGAGCCCAGCGAGAGACGTTTATTTCTGTCAATAAAGTAAAATACTTCAGCCTCGCTTCCTACTTTCCCACCTCAAGGCTTTTCGCGACGATTAACTTCTTACACTTGTAAAACAAAGTGCTTCAATGGTTTCAATGAAGCTTCTTGTTGTCTCATGCTTACATACGAATTCATATTCCTTCAGCGTTATAAAAGCAAAGTCATTGTGATTTTGAGTTCATGTCCTTACGTCACGCTTTCCCAGAAAACATATATTCTCGCTGAAATTGAGTTTTCGATTACACCTTGCGAGCATCGTATATAATGATCGGTCTGATGTTGGTCGATTGATCACCTGAACCGTGACTGTGAAAATGATAATGACTGTGTACATACACATTCCTATAGCCAATGCTAACACGCAACAGACATATCAGTATCAATACAAGTGCTTTCTATCGATCAATAGTCAAGTTTTGAAATATATATATATATATATATATATATATATATATATATATATATATATATATTTTCCAATGCGTTTATTAAATGACGATTTTTCGAAACTCTGATCCATAATAATACACAATTCCCTTTAGCAAAAACAATATGTATACTTATATTTAAAATTTGAAAAACTCTATGTTAATGATAACATAATATTTTTTACTGAGACATGTCGATTACACAGTTTAACATAGCCTTAGGCACCGTTGTTTTGTTTCAGAAACAACTTCTTGCAGTAGTCGGTCAACTCCAAAGCCGTCTCGGTGATCCTGCGCGCGTACTCCTTGTTCTTCTTCATATACTTGAGCACCGAGTCGTTGTTCGATCTGAGTATGTACATGTTGTAACTGTCCTCGGGATTGTCCTTAAGACGCAGGTACTCTTCGCTACCGACCAACAGGAAGGGAAAGTAAAACAAAGCACTGAAGAATCCAAGCAGTCTGGCATCCTCGTACTCGTCCAGAGTATCGCTCAAACTGGGCAAGTGCACGTCGGCGTCGTGTCTTCTAATCACCTCGTTGAACTCTTCGTGGTAGGCCTTGACCACGTAGTGCTGAACGTCTCCCTTGTCTCTGATCTCACGAGACGTGCTGAAGTAGACTAGCTGAGCGACGTCCCACATACGGTTACCGTATCTCACCAATTGAAAGTCCAGTATCAGACACTTGGACGGATCGTCCAAGTTGAACATGAAGTTGTTGGGCCAAGTGTCCGTGTGCGATACCACCTGGTTTCTCTCTCTAGGATTACCGATCTTGTTGTAGGCCTTTTCGAAAGCTGGGCCGATCATTGCCGGATCGCGACCGTGTTCTCGCGCGATCTTCTCGATCAGCTCTATCATGAGATCGAAGAGACCACGATCCTTGGAATTCTGGTTGAAAATCTGCTCGACGCAGGCTTTCGGGCAAACGTCCTTCAAGGGCTTGCCCAGTTTTTTCTCAGCCAGGACCGAGCAGGCGTGCATACGGGCGAGCGCTCTGGCGGCCGATATCAAGTGATCGGCAGTGAGCATCTTGTTCTCGCACATCCTGTAGCCCTTGCCTCTGACGTCCTCCAGCACGACAAAGTCCTCGTTGGCCAGATAACACTTCGGTGCCCAGGGCTCGCCTTGGTAAGAGTCCAGCAGCAGAGGCATCATCTCGTTGTAGAAATCGGCTTCCTGGTTGAAGACTCTGCGCTGTCTGATGAAGGTGGTCTGAAGCACTGACTCTTGTGGCACGGCTTTCGCGAAGAAATTGCGTTTCTCTCGATCGGTGCCATTGGCACGCTGCACGGTGACCTCCAGATTCTTGTGAGAGCCCAAGAAACCGATCGCGTAGTTGCAATACGGGAGAATCTGGTAATCGACGATCTCGGTGCGATCGTCGAACGCCCTGTTGACGATCGTCCTTACGTGGTCGGAAGTGATGACGTTTGATTTGATATCGCTGGGGCTGGGCATATTTCCTGTCTTGGATGCTAATTTTATGTCGAGAAATGTCAGAAAAGCGACTTGTCTTGCTGAAGCGAAGAGTTTGAAAATTATTTCCTTCGAAATGTCAATAGTAGTCTTGAAGGCTAGCCTACTCCTTTCGTACTAAAGCCGACCGTGTTGTTGCTGGTCAGTTATATTGCTTTTGCGTGACTACCTATAAATTTGAAAAATGGCGGAACAGCGAATAAGGAAGAACTTGAATATTTTAGTGCCTTGATCGCAATCGCTTTTAACGTTCTTTACTGAAACTATAGCCATTGTAATTGTGTAATTTCTTAGACAAATGAACATTGAGACTGTTCAATAGTCTATTACGTGTCATAACTACTTTATAAAAAAGGATATTATATATAATTAGTTAATAAATGATTTATCATCTAAATTGATCGTTAATTAGACGCCCAATTGTCGCAAGAAAATAAATTCAATAAAGCCGAATCTTTATCGCTGAGAGGTGATTTATAAGATAGGAGTGTCCGCTTATTTTTGGCTTATTCTAAAAACACTCTTACCCCGACGATAGCAAACAAAATCGTCTTATTTTTTACTCTCTACTGCGATAATGCCTTTTCAAGAACTTTAAAAATACTAAATGAGCGTTTTCACGAAACGAATAGCATTGAGACGGAGTCATAATATCGTTTGTAATTTCTTCGGCAGTTTATTCATGAAGGCGCGAATTTCATTGTTAAATTTACGTAAACAAGGATCTAAAGCTGCGTAAGGAGTTTTTGAAAAACGATTCCCAGTAGTTTAAGACTATGAATAGCAAAAAAATTCGAAGAAAAATGAAAACGAGCTTCTTGTATTCCTCACCGATTATTATTCATGCGCAAAGTTATTACTGATGATGCAAATTTTCTTTTATCTGAATCTCAAGATTTTTGGAAATTTATACCTAATTGAATCATTTAACACGTCTAAAGGACTATCGAGTAGACTTAATGTAAAATAATTAAATAATTCCTATTTGTTAGGATTTCTTCGAATGGAATACATTGAATCAGGCCTATATGCGGTATAGCGTCAAGTGCTAAACGAGTGCAAAGTGAGTAGCAAAGAGCAATGAACCAAGTGTGAGAATATTTGACCAGATAAAGAAGCGTCGTTTATTTCTTGACAAATGTCAGTCAAAATCAAGCGCTATAATAAGGATATACTACCATAATAAGGGATCAAAAGTTACATGTTATATACCTATGTAAATAAATGTGTGCCAAATCAACTGGCAAGTTTTAAAACCACAACGCTTACAGCATATTTATTTACATAAAATGAAAAAAATGTTCAAGAAAAGAGTTTAAAAAATATAATACACAATAAAAATTCGAGCCTCGTACGCTGTATACGCTTTATCGATGCTCGTAAACATTCTTGATAAAACCAGCCTCTTCGAGTACATCGTACAATCTATAATACGACAATCCCCGTCACGGTACGCGATATACACTCGATAAAACCCGCATTTACACCTGAAATATTTCTTTACATAAGTACCCATCACAGTATCATAATGTATTCGATTAAACGCGTTAACATCCGAAATATCTCTCGCACGAAAAAAGTCTTAGTCGTCTTTCAAGTTGTCGCATCTGTCGAGAAACTCGATCACCACTTCGGCGATTCTCTTCCCGTAAGCCTCGTCCTTCTCCATGTGTTCCATGATGCAGTCGTTGTTTTGTCTGAAAACGAACTTCTTCAACACGGCCGTTTCGTCGTCGTACTCTCGGTAGACTTCCTCGCCGAGAAGAATCGTTGGGTAGTACAAGATCGCGTTAAACAGTCCAGCGATCTTGGCCTCCTCGTACTCCTCCTCCAGTTGCTCGAGACTCGGTCTCGCCAGCTCGGGTTCGCACTTGCGCAGCGTTTCGCACAGTTCGTCCCAGTAAGTCTTCAGTGCCATCTTCTCCTCCCTGTCTCTCACCTCCTTGCTCGTGCTCAGGCAGATCATCTCGGCCACGTCGAACATCCTCGGCGCGTAACGCACTATCTGGTAGTCCACCAGCAGACACTTGGGCTCCTCGTCGTCGGTCATCATGACGTTGTTCGGCCAGGCGTCTCCGTGGCAGACGACCCTCTTGTCTTGGTTGCCCAGGTTTACGAACACGAACGCCTGCTTCGTGCCCCGATTCCAGTTGTCGGCTTTGCGTCCTTCCTTCTCGGCGACGTACCTGACCAGCGACTCCAGTAAGCCCGAGCCGTGTTTGGCCATGTGCTCGGAGAATATCTGCTCCCTCGTGGCGTCCGGGTACAGCTCGCCCAGGGGCTTTCCCAGCCGATGTTCCGCCAGAATCGAAGCCGCGTGTAATCTGGCCATGGTCTTGACTGCCGATTTCAGAGTGGGGCCCTCGAAGCACTTGCTCCCGAGGAGACTGTAGCCCCTCGCGCGCAGATCCTCGAGCACGACGAGCTCGTCGTTCGCCAGGTAGCACCTCGGCGCCCAGGGCTCAACCTCCCCTACCTCGACGGCTTCCATCAACTTGGGCATGAGCTCGTTGAAGAACGCGGCCTCGTGGTTGAAGACCCTCTGCTGTTGGACGTACTGCGACTGGCCATCGCTGTTGCGCGGTACCGATTTCACGAACAACTTCAGCTTCACCGGCTCCGGATTGGATTTACGCTTGATCGTGATCTCGAGGGAGTTGTGACTGCCCAGGAAACCGACCGTGTATGCGGAGTACCGCTCCAGACGGTCGGAGATCACCTCCACCGACTCGTCCTTCTCGCAAGCCTGTACGACGATCTTCCTGATCGTCTCGGAGTCAAGGATTTCTTCGATGGACGACATCTTCGTTTACGCCTAAAACTCGTCTCGGTATTTTCACTCTCTATCTAACCAGTATACACCTCTGTGAATGATCTCATGCTATTATCGAGTTATTAGCGCAGCGGAAGCAGTGCGACTGCACTGATATGAAGAAAGAAATATATAATAACAAGCGCGGCAATTATCGGTATAAGTATATACAGCGTTGCGCGCGAAAGTCGAGCCACAGTATAAGACTGAATCGACGCACGCCAAGACTTATACTTTTAAGTCCGGCCACATGACTCGGCAAAATTGACCTGATATCGTTTCACTTCGAGCTCGAGTGGGAATAATGCGGACACCGTCTCCGCGCTTGATCGATCGCCGAGATTTGATCGTGTTTTTTTGGTGCCAGAGAGATAGCGGGGTTCGACGCGGTGCGTTTGGTAATTTTGGAAAAGCGCGCGAGGAATTAGGAGAAGGAAGTGTATGGACGTTGTTTACGTGCGATCTATTATTTTCTCTTGCGTGCGTTCGAAAGTTGTGTCTTTTGAAAGAGTTGCGACACAATATCTTTAATTCAAACAATTTTGTCAATTGTTTGAATTAAAGATATTGTGCATTTTCGATAAGCTGAATGTTTACAATGTTTGGATGAAATTTTATGTATTAAATTTGATGGAAGATAACGGTTTATATTGATCGTGATATCCAAGTGTAGCTGCACTTGATTAGCCTTTACCGTTTGTTTCTTAATAATTCCACGGGCGCTATTTTCGTAGCATTTTATCGTCGTTTTTTGTCGAAGTCAATTTTTGTAATGAATTGAAATTGCTTCGAATAATGCATGTAAAGCCCCGTGAATGAAGCTTGTTGTTTTATAAATAATCATTCTTTTCATTTGATATTTTCGAGAACATATTGTACTTGCACTTAACTATATTGTATTTACACTTAAGAAATCTTCGTTGTATACAGTCAATTCAGTAAACTTGTATCGATGAGATAACAATCATTGAATATTGTAGTAACCGCTCTCAACGTGTATAGTTTTGCGATTTAATTTAAGAACAGTAGTTCGACAAAAATAAACTGTAGATAGACATTCAAAATTAAGTCGGAGAACTAGTTGGACTTGTTTCGAGTACAATACGAATATCCAATTTGTACGCATGTGCGTTTAACTAATTTCACATAAAACTATAATTAAAATTATCTTGTTATCACTGAACCGTAATGACATTGATAAGAAAAGATTAAAATTATTATCGCTATGTACTAGCAGTAATTTTTAAAATGTTAACGATTATAACGCATGACTTATTTACATAAAAAAAAAGATTACTTTTATCGAGACATCTCTCAAAATTATAGTCCATATCTCCGCGCAACAATCGCAGTACAAAATTAAATCACTATCAAATTATCCTGAGATCAAGCAAACGATGAGTAATATACAATGGAACCGTACAAAAAATCGGCAAAAATAAAATCTTCCTTTCTCACAGAGAAAAAACTAGCGCCAGCGGAAAATGATGCTCTTCTTCATCGGGAACAGACTCTTGTTGCGAAGATGCGTAGACACGAACCTCTTAACCTTCTGGCCAACGACGAGATCGGTGAGCTCGTTCCGCTGACTAAAAATCGGCAACTCCTTGTCAAGATTTCTTTCGCGTGCGGCTCGTCTCTCCTCTTCGTAACGACGCAACGTGGCCACGGAATCGCCAAGCTGAACTCCGAGCAAAACTCTGTGCTCCATTTCCAAGGCTCGATTCTAACGAGGTAATTTTTACTTCGGACTCCGTACTTCGCGTAAGTATATCGATGCACGAGAACGCGACGACGACTATTAGTTTCGAGAGTATAAAGCGAACGCGAAGTGACTGATGATTCTACCGGTCGGCGCGATAAGGGATCGGCTTTTATCTTTGCACGATGCGGCGAATCCAAGACGTAATTTGCGATGCGTGCGGTATTCGTATACACGCGAGATAAAGCGAGCCGAAGACTAATTGCGTAAACACCTGTGAAACTTTACGATCGAGCTTGCGATGTGAGGGTCAATTTAATGTCGCGTGATGTGTTATTGCGACTTTCCTTATGTTCGTTTGTTTTATCTTTGTTCGCTGCAGAAGTCGTAGAGCAAATATTCGTTTAGGTATTTCGTGGGGTGGAGATGTTTTGATGTATGTGTGTCATATGGCACGTAACGCGGTTAAATAATGGATTCATTGTTTACTGATTGAGATGTTTCACATGTTTGTTATGATCTGTTTTAAATTCTTTTTTCAAATCACGTACGTAGAGCTGGGCATTGTTAGTGAAAAAAAAAAACTACAATTCGTTGACCGCCTGCGCTTAATCGTAGTGTCGTAGATTATTCATCCTTCCGCATATTATAATCCAACGCATAAATTCCTCGCGCGCTCCGGATTCTTTTGTGAGTAATTCCATATACAGTTATTATCTTAGCGTTTAAGAACAATTTTGGGAAGTACAGACATTAATCATTTCGAACAGTTTCAAATCCTCAGAAGATCTGAAAAGCTTCCCTCGATGGTTTCTTTTCAGGATCAAGTGCTGGTAGTAGACTATCAACTCCTTTCCTTCTTTGTTCCTAGATTAAGGTGCATTGTAAGAAATATGGATATAGACAACTATAACGTTAACGCCAGCGGATATTAATCACTGATCTATCCTTCTTTCCAGGACGGAGAGATTCGCGATGAAGGAATCCGGAAAAAATTCGTTTGGTAAAACTGGACGCTGGAAAAATTATTATATGGTTATTATGCGTAAACTTTTCTTTGCGATGAATGATTCATTATATTTTTAAAATGCAGCATGTTTGAAATAGAGCAATAAATATGTTTTTTTTTTCGAGATTATCGGTTTTATGAAGTATAAAATTTTTTGATACGACTTTTCTTGAAATTAAGCCATTTATAGTGGAACTGTTGAAGAACGTTTCTGTGGATTATTTTACGAATTGGTGAATAAAAAAAATACGCTGCTAGATTTCTCAACTATATATACTTATAGATAATAATCGAGTTTAAGTTCTTTAGTATCTCCATTAATATGTATTACTGTACGGTTTTAATTAAACAATCTTCCAATCATGCATTTATTAAGCAATTATATAAATAAGCAAAATACCGGTTTCTTCGAATCTCACATGCAAATCGAAATTTCGAAATTCGTAATGCATGCAAAAATTCTATTTCCAAGCAGGAGTATTCGCCTCATACCTTCCACTGCTGATTGACTGGGGCCTCTGTGAGAATTGAGCAGCTGTGAAATCGATCCAGGGGAACGAGGGCCAACATCAGTGACGGTACTTCGTCGTAAAACCTGCCTTGAAACGCATGACTTTTCTATCTCGGGCCTTACTCCATTGTCATTGCGTCTTTCTTCGCTAAATAGAATATAGGGTACCATTTTTAATTGGTCTATATACCTACGTCCGACTTATTGACATGATTTCTTTGAAAAACGCCGACTGCTTTATAAATATGCTTTCTTTCAGGCATTCTGCCTGATTCTTGTCAGCGTGAGTCACAACTTTGACGAAGAGAATCAGGATTGCATTCTTTATTTGCAAAAGTTCATACGTAGTATAATATTTTGATAAATTTTTAGATCTATAATAATAAATGTATGCTATTATTGCAAGAAGATATTTTTTGGATACGCGTACCTGACTGTTATTGTTAAATTCTTTGAAAATTTTATGAATGACGATCGTAACGTCTTGAGATGTGAAGGTGTCTTCTCGCTACTGTTACTCGTAATGATAAAACGTACCTATCGCAGGACATTTTCCGCAATAAATAGACGCGGAAACTACTGATTGTAAACACATTCATTTTATCGCTAGTTTGAGCAATCTTATTTGGTTTATTCTTGATTACTGAATTTTTTATTAGAGGTCAGAAAGGTTGCCCGTCCATAGTACCTGATGCGTTTGAAAGTAGATTACTGTATTTCGAGATAAGATTTCTATGTTTGATTATGAATGGTTAAATATCGCTTGATTTATAGAGTATGCACGAAAAAAAATGTATTCGTGTGTGTGTGTGTTTCTGTTCTTTACGAAATAAATTTCGATTTTACTTTGCTCGCAGTATAAGAACGCCGTTCATTCGATTTTCACAAATTAATTAACCGCTTGTCAGTTAAAAAGTTAATCGGTTGAGTATCATACCCAATCATTTGTCCATATGTACTTATAATACAAGAAAAAAGTTTCACTATATTCGAATATTTCTTTTATTGAAATCAGACAAAGGTGAATTTTTATTATTTATAATACATTCAAATGTACATATAAAAGAAAATATAATACGAAAAGCATATAGCTAAAAAGTTTATTATCGCATGCAAAAGCAATCAGCGTCAAAATAGATTTCCTCAAAAGGAATCTACGTAAGTTTCGGCACACTATCCACTCTCGAAGTAATCTCCGCAAGCTCTCTAACGTCATCCTTCAGCCACTTCTCGTACTCCGGATCCTCGGCCATGATAGCATCAACGAACGGCTTCCTCCTCGTGAAGTAATAAGCTTCGTACGTAGTCGAATCGTTCATAATCCTTCCAGCCGTCTTGCCGTCCATGAGCACCGTTGGATGGAATATGCACGCGGTGACCACAGCCGGCAGTCTCTGTTCTTCAACTCCATTCATAACTTCCTCGAAACTCGGTAGGTCTCCCTTGAATCTATCGATGGTCAAACACTCGGTTAACACGGCGTAGTAGTAATCGATCATCTGCTGCTCGTGTCTTTGTCTGAATTCTCTGGAGGTCGACAGGTATAGTAACTGCATGACGTCGTGAGCCAGAGGGGCGTAACGGATCAGCTGGAAGTCCACGAGCTTGCAGTGATCCTTGCTGTCGAAGATCATGTTGCTGCCCCAGAGATCACCGTGGTTGATGACGTTGCGTTTGGTTTTGGAAGGTAGACCAAGCTCGAAGACACACTCGCTGGCTCGACGGATGTCGCTGGAGTCGCAACCGAGTTCTTCGGCCAGGCTGACTACCAAGTCAATGGCTACTGTGTACCAGACCATACTGCGAGTCGTGCGTTTGAATTCCGTCTCTTGGAGGATTTGGGGGTAGAGCTCCGTCAGCGATTTTCCTGCGCAACGTCAAGTTTGATTTTTAGAATTTTATAATAAAAGAAGTAGTCAAACATAATGTATATTACCGTTCAATTTCTCCTCCGCTAATAACGACGACGCGTGCAATCTCGCTAGACAGGCGATCGCCGCCATCGTAGTCGCCTCGTCGAACGATCTACCTCTGTTCGCGAAGCCTCTGAGCTTCATATCTTCGAAGACTAAAGTATCATCCTTAGCCAGGTAACATCTCGGTGCCCAGCTTTCACCCTTGAACTCGTCGATCATGATCGGTACCAGGTGTTTGAAAAAATCGGCTTCCTTCTTGAAGACTCCCTTTTCCTGGATGTAAGCCGCTTGGCTGAGATCGTCTCGTGGAATAGTCTTGAGAAAAAAGCTGCGTTTCTCGCATCCCGATGGTCTCCTAGCCGTGACGACGAGGCAGAGGTGCGAGCCGAGAAAACCGATTTTCTCCTCCGAGTAAGGCCGCAGGTGGTAATCGACGAGATCGGAGTCCGGTGAAAAGGCACATTTCACTAGGTTTTCCACTTCCTTCCGCGTAACTACGTTGTCGAAAACATTGCTAAACGACACTTGAGAGATTTGCTTGTTGAAACCACTGTTTGGCGTGATGTCGAAGATCGTGTCCCCCGACATGACTATATGCTTTTTACGGTCTCGGGAAGGTTTGATGGACAGACCAGCATATCGGGTTGTAAGAAAACTCTTGACTACGCTTCTGTATCTCGTATCTCGTATTGACAATTTTAATCAGCGATTCGAAAGCTAATGAAACACATTAATGGAGAGTAACTGATAAGCATAAAAAATTTAGTACGAAAAAAGGATGTTAATTCCAAAGATCGTAAATTGAAAATCCTGCTTTCGTTATCAGTAGAAAAATCAATGACAAATTTCGCATTCAAGCTAAGTAAAGATAAAGTAAAGATGGGGTTTATAAAAGTTAATAATAGAAATTAAGGGGCTGTCGTCCCAAAAGCTTCAAAAATCCGCCACGGGGTATTTTGTATATCCAAGCTTCTAGAAAAACAGAAAGTCCGATCGAATTTTTCTTTCGGTAGAACGATTATTCATTAAACTTAAGACTACGGCGCTACAGACTCGGTTTTTCATTTGTAAGCTTTATTGAAAAAGTTTTATGTAATAGAAAAACAGTGTTTTTTGGGACGACTTATATATTGTATAATAGAAATAATGCTTTTTAATAACCTCATAGTTTTAAAAATCGACGATTTCCAGTTATGATTCGTCTTCGGATAATCCTTTTCTTTCTTGTTTACTTTCAAAAATATCATGATAATTATTATACCCATGCGTCCAAAATAAAAATTTTGACAATATTAATATTTCATTATGTTCTTATTTATACACGCAATGTATCACTACGTTGGCCTTGGTAAACTGTCAACGATCAAAGACATCTCTGCCAACTCTTGAACTGCCTGCTTGACAACCCTTTCGAACTCCGGATCCATGCTCATAATCTTGTCCACGAAAGGTTTCCGGTCCTTGAAAAAGAAAGCCTCGTAAGTCATAGGATCGTCCATAATCGTCGCTGCCATCTTCCCATCCATCATAACTGTCGGATGATCGACAGCAACCGTCACAACAGCGCCCAATCTTTGTTCCTCGACTCCGAGCAGCAGCTCTTCGTAGCTTGGCATCACTCCCTTAAAATCATTGTCAACTAAAGTCTTCCTCAGAGTCACGTAGTAGTGTTCCAGCAGTTCCGCTTCACGTTCCCGTCTAAGCTCTCTTCTCGACGTTAGGTATATTAGCCGAATGACATCGTGGGCCAAAGGTGCGTACCGTAACAACTGAAAGTCCACTAGGTTGCATCGATCTTCGCCATCGAAGATTAGGTTGCTACCCCAGAGGTCACCGTGGGACACGACGTTGCGTTTCGTTTTGGAAGGTAAAATAGCGTCAAAGATACACTCGCTGGCTCGACGTATGTTACTGGAGTCGTAACCATGCTGATCGGCTATGGATACCACTAGGTTAATGGCCACCGCAAACCAGGTCTTGCTGCGACCTGTCCGTTTGTACTCGGACTCTCGCAAAATTTCCGGGTAGAGATCGTGTATTGACTTGCCTAAACGTACGATTTCAGATTAAGCAACCTGTGTTCAATGCAGCGTTGATGATTAATCAATGAGATAAAAGGTTTACCGTTTAACTTCTCCTCAGCTAGCAAGGACGAGGCATGAAACCTCGCAACGCAGGCTACCGCAGCTCCCAAGGTTTTCAAGTCGAAGAACTTGGACCTGTTCGTAAACCCTCTCAGTTTCATGTCTTCGAAAACGATAGCGCTGTCCTTGGTCAAGTAACATCGCGGTGCCCAGCTCTCGATCTTGAAATTGTCCGTCATAAGCGGAACGAGATACCTGAAAAACTTGTCCTCCTTTTCGAACACCCCTTTCTCTTCAACGTAGATTGCCTGCTTTGGTATATTGTACGGAATACTCTTGACGAAAAAGCTTCGTTTCTCGCACTCGTCGCGTCCTGATCTTCGAGCCGTGATGACGAGGCAAAGGTGAGAGCCGGCGTCTGGCGAGAAGGCACATTTCGTCAGATTTTCCGCTTCCGAAAGAGTCACCGTATTTTGAAAAGCTTCGTTGAAATGCAATTGAGTAGCTGGTTTCAACGGTATTTCCGTCGAATTGATGACTACTGGGGTTTTAAAGACCATCTGACTAGACATGGCTTTGTACTACTTCGCCACGTTCGCTTCGTTTTAATAAAGAAGCATCGATTCATGAATAGATTCTCGGCTGCTCGCGAACAACTAATGCAGTTATATATCTTTTCAGGTTATCGGAAGCAATGCCAAGAAATTTCGCTGATACAGAATCTCGATTAGACCAGTTGCGCGCATCGAGTGTGCTCGGCGTATCGGTATAAATGCATTGTCTCGAGTAAATGAATTATTTTGGTGAGTTAAAGGAAAAGTAATCTCAAATCAAAGATCGTAAATTAAAATGCGCCGTCGTTGTTTATAACGCGTGTTCGCGATGCGCTGCTTTTTATTTTTACTGCTCTTGTGACGTGATACAGCAAGCATTGGTACTTTTGATAAGGACGTTTGCTGGAACACAACGTTCTTCGGGTTGGAATGTTATAATATTTTCCACTCTGTATGCATCTTGAAGTTTATTAAATTTTCTCTGTGAAACTCTCCATGATTAATCTTACAAATTCGACCTCGAGAACTCTGGCTTACTTGGGTCGCGGCAGGCTCTCAACCTTCTGCACCATCTCGGCGAGCTCCTTGACCACCTCGACAACCCTCCTTCCGTACTCGGGATCGCGGGCCACGATCTTGTCCACGAACGGCTTTCTATTAACGAAGAAGTACGACTCGTACGCGTCCAGCCCGTTCATAATCTCGGCTCCGATTTTCCCGTCCATCATGATCGTGGGAAAGTTTATCACAGCCGACACGAGACTCGGAAACCTCTGCTCCTCGACACCCTCCATCAACTCTTGGAAGCTCGGCACTGGGCCCTTAAATCCGTTGAGCTTCAAAGCGGCCTCTAGCGACTCGTAGTAGTGCTTGATCAGCTGCGTCTCGT
The DNA here is from genome assembly GCA_024372645.1 of Trichomalopsis sarcophagae. Classification (NCBI taxonomy): domain Eukaryota; kingdom Metazoa; phylum Arthropoda; class Insecta; order Hymenoptera; family Pteromalidae; genus Trichomalopsis; species Trichomalopsis sarcophagae. The sequence continues at coordinate 583,724 of QLSS01000002.1, forward strand.
GCTGTCTTCTGAACTCCCTCGTGGTGCTGAGGTAGATCAGCTGCATGAGGTCCTGAGCCAGAGGTGAGTAGCGCAGCAGCTGGAAATCGACGATGATGCATCGGTCAGCCGGGTCGAAGATCAGGTTGCTGCTCCAGAGGTCGCCGTGGGTCACGACGTTGCGTTTGCTCTTCGAGGGTATGGCCATGTCGAAGATGCGTTTGCAGGCCTCCAGCATATCGCTCGTGTCCAGAGCCAGGTCATTGGCGACGGAGATGCCCAGGTTGATGGCGCTCAGGAACCAAGCCCTGCTGCGTTCGGTATCCTTGTATTCGGATTCCTCGAAAAGGGAGGGGTACAGTTGGTTCAAGGGCTTGCCTGGAACGCATGTAGAAAGCTGTTACGAGTGCTTGAACAATCGATATCATTAAAAAATATTGCAACCGACCGTTCAATCTTTCCTCGGCGAGTAAGGAAGAGGCGTGAAAGCGGCTAAGCGAGGCGACAGCAGCCCTAGCCGTCGGCTCGTCGAAGAGTCTTGGCCTGTTCCCGAATCCGCTGCAGGTCATGTCCTCGAAGACAAGCGTATCCTCCTTGATCAGATAACACGGCGGTGCCCAGGGCTCGCCCTTGTATCCCTCCATCAACAGCGGAACCAACAGCTTGAAGAATCCAACTTCCTTCCTGAAAGCTCCCTTCTCCTCGATATAAGCCACCTGACCGGGCACATCTCTCGGGATCGTCTTCACGAAGAAGCTTCGCCTCTCGCATTCGTCGGAGCCTGGCTTCTTGGCCACGATAATCAGGCACAAGTGTGTCCCGAGAAAGCCGAGCTTCTCCTCGGAGTAGGGTCGCAGATAGAAGTCCACCAGCTCAGCGTCGGGGTATATCACTTGCCTTGCCAGAGTCTTGGCCTCTTCGCGCGAGACGACGTTCTTGAAGAAGAGCTTGGGGTTGTTGTCACCGCTGCTTCTCGTGGCGGCCTTGTCCTCGGGAAATCCCGAGACGACTTTCACCGGACTCTCGAAGACCGTCGGGCTGGACATGACTGCACCTTGCGTTACCGGTCTGCGCACTCTTGCTCATAGGTTTATAAAGAAACTTGCAGCGAGACATTTTTCCAGGCTTATCTTCGCTGCTCCGCGTAGTATCAATAGACCAAGTTCATCAGATTCGTAAATCAGCGCGTTCTTTTTCCTCGACTGCTCGTAAATTTATAATCTTTATTTCTCATTATGATACTCGCTTTTCTGACGCGCGGCCTCAATCGCGCTTCGTGTTTGTTAATCGCAGCTTCTCTGCGACTATTCGATGTAGAGACGGGTTACGAAATGAACGGGTTAATTTTCTGATAACGTGTATCGTGTCTTATATTTATTCACGAACAAAACGGTGTCAGTGAATCATGAAAAATCGCTCGCCGTAGTCGACGAGTTCCCTCACGGCATCCTCGATTCGACTCCGGTACATCTGGTTGCGTCGCATCAGCTCGAATACTTTCTCTCGTCGATCGACGTACTGGAACTTCTCGAACTCGTCGGGATCGGCGATGAGGTCCTCGGCGAATTTACCGTTGGCAAAAACGGCTGGGAAGTACAAAGCGGCTGTGAGCACAGCGCGGAGCTTCTGCTCCAGGATTTCCTCACGCAGTTCTTCGATGCTCATGGGAACTTCGATCGAGGGATTGTTTTTCTCGACGGTATCGCTGTACGGTCGAATGATAAAACCGGACCATCTCGGGCTCGAATTTCGCGCGAAACTCCGAACTGGTGCTGAGGTGGAGGAGTAGAACGAGGTCCTGGGCTGGTGGAGCGTAACGAGCGAACTGGAAGTCGACGAGTTTGCAGCGAGGTGGTTCGCTGTCGTCGAGCATTATGTTGTTGGGCCACAGGTCACCGTGGCAGGCCACCATCGTTTTGTCGGTTGGCTTCGTTCGTTCCTGAAATTCATCGTGATCGTATCATGCTTTTGAACATTGAAACACACGAAAGGCTGCACTTATACCTGCTCCCTCGCCGTCTTAACGACTCTGGCAAACATGTCGTGAATCTGACGGCTGTGTCTTTGCCAGCCATGACCCAATCCTGGTTCTTGCCGACACCCGCGAATCCCATCTCTCGGAATGCATCGGGGTACAGCTCGTAAAGGGATTTGCCCAGACGAGCCTCCGTCAGGATGGAAGAAGCGTGAAAGCGGGCCAGTGTCTTGATAGCCGATCTCGTAATTTCTTCGTTGAAGAGTCTCGGGCTCATCGAGTAGTTCTTCTCTCCGAGATCCTCCAGAACTTCATGTTTATGGTTATTAATAATTCTTGAAAACTGTTTCATGGCTTCTTCACTCATTTTCTTACCTAGAACCTCGCCGTTCGCCAAATAACATTTCGGGCTCCAAGACTCAACGTCGACGCCCTTCGTCAGCTCGGGAATGACATTCTGAAAGAATACCGTCTCCTGGTAAAAAACGCCTCTGCCCTTTACGTATTGGAACTCGGTCGGGGTTTCCGGAAACGCTTTCACGAAAAAGCGATGTTTCCGAGCTTTTCCATTCGACTCGGCTTCCACTACCAGCTGCCAATGCGAGCCAAGGTAGCCGATCTGGTCGTCGCTGTAGAGGCGCCAGTTATAGTGCACGAGTTTTGCACTTTGACCAGACGCTTGCCTAGCCAAGGACAGAGCTTCGGCTTGGGTTATCAGAGTTCTAGTCATGGCCTAGGTTGTTAGAAAAGGATATCAAATAGACCCAAAATACATCAAATTATCCAGGTTCCTTTTATAGTCTGCATTCTCTTCGTTATACATTGATTTTGAAAAGACAAGGTCTGATTGATATACAGTAAGGTCTTTTTAACAATATATCTGCCTGCAATTACAATTTTTATTAGAGTCAAGCGCTGTTGGCTCTCTGTAATACACACTTCTTGTGTGCACTTTGAATCGCGTTTTATGACTGCATCATGTAAATCGCACATGCGCACTCGTCTAATCATTTCATCTCCTGCTGATATGAAATCGCATCGATATTTTTTTCTGAAAATAATACCTGCTTCGTCGATAGCACGTAATGGTTGGCAAATATGGTTATGACGATTTTGTTGCAAAGTTCGATGATCGCCGACTGAATAGACCAATCGCAAAACGGAATAAGCGCAGTGTAAATTCTTGATTCAACATCGAAATGAAAGGCACGCATTCACTTATGACGGTTGATTCTTTATTGATTTGTTTGAGAAGACAGTTTGAAAGACGAAATTAAATTACAAACTTGTTGACATTCTCTAATTCGAAACGGCATTATAGCATACCTATATGCAGGAGGATCAGCCAGATTTACGACGTCTAAACAGCAGCCAATAAAAAAGTTCCACGACGCTGAGTACACTGGCTCCGGTGAACAAGCCGATCGAACTGCCACTTGCCACTGCAAATCGATTATATTTCGCACAATATCTCTAACTTATATTTATATAAAAATAAAAATAAAAAATGCATTCGACGACAGTCACCTACAACATCGAGAAGACTGCGAACGACGTAGCGCTGGTAGCGCATATGCGGCATCGACAACATTCTCATCCTCAGGCCTGAGCCTGTCGTCGATTCCTCGTTGATAAGCTCGTAGGTGTACCAATCGACGGAGGCACCTTCGCAGTCGGGTAAACAGCTGCTGCTGCTGCTGCTGTAAGCTTGCCCCTCGCGCCTGTACTCACCGATGCACCGCATGCCTGTCATGTTGCAGACTCGCAGGCCGGTTTTGCGCGGATACGCGTAGCTTATGCAGCCGCAGGTCTCTTGCATTCGAAGCACGTCGATCTACATCGTGATGATCGTTTGAATTGTTAAAAAAAAAATTGAAATATTCATTATTTATTGCCGCAGTACACACGTCGGTGATGCATCCGTCGAAGCTGTAAAGCTTGTAGATCAGAGTATCCTCGTTTTCTTCCGGGAATCGACATTCCCGCTTGTCCGGTGGTGTATTCCTGACTCCGCTCTCGTTGACGATGTCGAGAATGTTGAAGTCGATACCGACGACCCTCTCGATGTTCTTCAGTATCTTGTTGTTGCTCGTCGACATGGTCGGTATCTCCACGTTGTTCAAAAAGAAAATTTGAATCTACGCATAAGACAAATCGTTATTGTAAAAAAATCTTGCTTTGTTTTTTGTTAAGTTTAGCAGTGCATTTATTGTACGATCGTTCACCAACATCGGAATTAGCCTTTTTGAATCGCTCGGTAAAATCGAACGACAGCTGAGCGTATCTGTGCGTTCGATTGACGCTAAAGTCCACCGCTGGATTCGCGGGCTTCGCGTGCTTGGAATTAAGCATCTGGCAGTAGCCAACCGCGGTGTGCAGTGTGACGAACTCGTTGCAGCAGTTGAACGCTTTGCCGTTCCATGAGCAACCGATGAAGGTTTCCGAACAGTTTGGTTCTACCTGTGGCATTTTTTTTTTTTTTTAATTTCGATGCTTTTTTATAATCTGTAATTAAATGATAAATTATAATTTACCCGATCGTACACTGCCACGTAGTCTTGAGCCGGTATATTTAATTTTTCGAGACGTTTCAAGTAGCCCATTCTCGAGGGTAAAAACAGTTGCTCCGAAAGCGTATGAGCGTTCAAACTCTTGTTACTGTATTTATTTATTAGACTGTAAATCAAACGGAATCAATCAACATATATCGATAACATTGACTTATATACGAACGCGCGGTACAACTTACGAAGCCGCGAATTCTTTGGAGGCTTGATTGAAACTACTGCAGATAGCGATCGTTGGAAAGGGCGACTGCCAATCGAGGTACGACGTGTCGACGGTGATAGCCACTGGTTTCTCCACGAAATTTCTGTTTATGCTAAGGACGGTTGCAACGCAGGCGTACCAGCTCAACACGCACATGATGACCCAAAATAAGCTGGAAGATGTACGATGGTCGATGATAATTATGAATGTTGAGCCAATTAAATAATTATCGTCGAATAATATGTAATTACCGCTCAGTCCAGTGGTAATTCATTTCCACCATATACTTCAGGCCGTGGATATTGGAATTTTTCAAATAGGCTTCCAGCCACCCGATCAAGTTACGTGGATGCATTTTGGTGAAGTTTGGAGGATCAAGTTTTGTTCAGAGATGGACAAGTGACTTATCGGTGAGCGGTTCATACTATATATTATGGCCGCATGCTAAATTATTAAGCGCAATCAGAGCTTATTGCGCGATTGCGTGATTGTCAAGTTTTTATCATCGATGTTACGACTGCAATTATTTCGGGTTTATTAGAAAAGTTGAGTGTATTATAATGTGCTTCCGTGGCTTATACAGGCTGAATGTTACAATCACAATATCTGACATCCTACCCTAGTGGAAAAAAATTCTGTGACAATCTGTGTCAAAATTGTAGCACAACTGTGCCAAAACATGAACATTTTGGACATTTCACACACTTATGGCACAGTTTGGCACAGTTTTGGCACAGATTGGCATATTTTTAATTTCCATTGTATATATACAGCTCCGAATTTAGATACACAATTGCCACCGATCGTGGATTTATTCGAATAGTTTGTTATTCTAATTTCAGGTATGACAAACACAGAACCGCACTCTCTTTTTACGGCTTAAATTTCAAATATCCGCGCATGCGCAAATCGCAGAGTGCAGACCCCTATCGCCATATTGCATTTACGCGCGCTCCTATATATATGCGCTTAGAGAGTGTCTAGACTACTTGTACAACATAAGATAAGATTACAAGATCGTGGCTGCGGCTGTCGCTCGACAACTTACGTTATTATGAACATAACATGCATTATGCATAACGCATAGTGGCTGCATTTCCATCGAAGTGCATTTTTCCAGGTGCGGAGTCCTCGCGTGCGCTGTGCCTCTTCTCTACTCGGGTTACTCGTGGGCGTCGGCTGCTATCCGCTCGCTCCGGCCGACGACGAAGTGCATTCTGCAGCAGTTTGGACAGCCCCGACGACTTAAACACAGCGCATCATCATCATCATCATGGCAAAGTACGAATGTTGCGTAATCGCCTTTTGTGCAAGTGATAGATATATATTAGAGAGAAAGCGGGAGAGTATAATGAGCTTGACGCGAGATAGCGAACTGACTGATGTTTACTTTGTGCTCTCGGGGGCTTCCTCCTCGTCGTCGTCGTTGTTCTTATCGTTGGTGGACGGTCGAGAATAGTCTATACAGGCGATGAACGGTGTGGCGTTCGATCTTATAAATGTCACTTTTTAATTCCTTGATTTTTGTCCAAGATAATGCTGATTACAAGATTGCGTAAGTTCGCGTGCGTCATTTGGCGCTTGTTGTTCCTGATAATATCATATAGGGTTGATAGCATCCTTTGCTGATCACTATCGAGGCACAGTTCTTCTGCGCTAGTACTTTTGTTGTTATTTTTGTTCTACTCTTGTGATTTGTTTAGCGTTCATTCATGATTTTGCGATGGTTCGTAAAGTAGTTTCTACTTTTGTAGATTAGCCTTTGGCACAATTTGTATTATTTTCAATTACTCAAAGAATGCTATGCAATTATTTTTGAGTGTAGGCTCATCGAACAATGGAAAGACATTTATTTCTATTAACGTCACTTTCCTTTCTGAGAATAAGTTAGTTCGATTGTTAATTATGACGGAATTGACGTCAATGGTTTTATCATATCAATAATCTTATAGATCTGAAAGAATCTTTTATGTTTGCAAAATCATTTTACTGATTATTCTGACTTTAGATGTCCAAGTGAGGAAGTCGTGCTTCAGAATAAATAGGGTAAAATAACTACTTTGTAACATGAAGTTACAATTTCTTTATTCGATTATACTTAGTAATTATGCTGATTTCTTTACTGATTGATTGTATCGAAAGCTTATCAATGAACACTATATGTTGTCAATTCCTTCATAGCTCATTAGCTACTCGTACTGTTGCCAGAAATGCTAGCCACATTTTTCACATAAATATTAAAATAATGAAAGGAAAATTGAATATAAAATCAGAACAATATTTGTATATTTTGAATTGATTGCTAATTTTTAGTAATCAATCAAGTAACACTGTTGTGCGGTAATAACAAATTTAATTAGAAAACTAACCAAAACTTTCCAAACTCAACAAAGTTATTTCTAGTACATGGATGTTTTACTAATTTCAATTTTCTATCTTTATAGAGAGATGATGATAGTGTTTGTTTACGACACCACAAGGTGTTGTAAAGAAGAAGATGATCCAGCCGATGCTGTTATGTACTTTCATCCAGCATGGGTTTCACCAACTCAAAGACTAGCTTTAGCTGGTCAATTGATGGGAGTGAACCAGTTTTTATCAACATCTTTTTCAACTCCATCTATGATATCACTTCAGGGTGGAAAATTTGTCTTAAAAAAATTTGGATCATATGTGCTTGTAAGTTATTTATAATCTGTGATAAAGTGTTTTTTTTAAATTTATCTAATAAACATTATATGCTTCCAGGCTGTAGGTACAGATAGAAATATACAAGACTGGATTCTAGAGCGACGAGCAGATATTTTGCAATCATTACTTAAATTCTTTCACTGTGATTTTGAGACAATTTCTTTGTCTCTCAATAATGATAGAAATAAAATTACAGAAAAATTATATCAAATGTTTGAAACGTACTTGCCAATACTGCAGTACAGCGCCAGTTTATTCTCAAATCTTCCAATGTTAAAGCTTCCAAGGGTATGCACATTTTTCATTACAAAATATTGCTACATATTTAACTGTTGCTATTTTATAGTGAACATTTTTTATTAATTATTCCAGAGTGCAAGCAATGTTTTTTTAGAAGCAATGCAAGTTCTTCAATATTGCCAGGAAACAAATGGTATTGTTGGTGGAGCTCTTTTTTATAACAACAAGTAAGTTTCTTTTTCAAATCATCTGTAGCACAGTTTTTGAATAAACCTTTTAGACATGCCTAAAAAAATGTCCTATTACAAATTCTAGAGTAATTGCATCACAATTAAGTGCTGAGATGACTAAGCAACTGGTTATAACAGATCCTTTTCGAATCAAGGTTAGAATTGTTTATTATAGAATGTATTAAAACAATATTATTATTGGCACCTAATAATATAGGTACCTTAATTTTTATAAAATGTAGGCACCAGCTGATAGAATACCAACGAATTTTCACTTACCAGTCGGGGTTCAACTGTTTCGAGTTTACGTTGAACAAAGACAGTTGTCTACTTTAATCCAAGAGGCAAATATGGAACGTGGTTACAGTTCATATTTTGACAATGCTTCCAAAAAAGCTCATAAAAAGGTAATAAAAATGATTATCATGATATAGTTCTTAATTATATAAAATTCACGCCGTGATAGATTTGATCACAAATATTCACTTTCTTTAGAATCTTGCGAAACCTGGACCCAAAGATCAACCAGTCTCCATGATGAAACGCGATGTATCTCGTATTTTTACCGTGCCAGAAGAAGCCGAGTTAGATGCTACGCATTACAACATGGCGCATTGTATCCCGCCTTTGTACCCTACAGCGTATAGTTCTCCAATAAAACGTAAAGAAGAAGCCAATAACAAAACCGAACGACCGAAATATCAACATCCTCTGACACCAAGTGTCTGCTCGACACCTCTAAAAGATGTAAATCGAGTGCTGCACGGTTTCGCTGTATCAATATGCGCTGCAGGAGAGGAAAATGAAGCAAAACCTACAGATAGTAATAAACAGCAAAATGAAGATAACAAATTAGACAGCAAAAGCAAAGAGCAGAATATGGATGATATTCCCGACGTTGTAAAAGAGGCGTTGAGATGCAAGCGTTTGAACAAACTAAGAAATGCACCACCCAAGGAAAAACTTATGTTGAAGGCAAAAGATCGAAATGCAATGAGTCTTAGTCTTACAGATTTGGACGATTCCATAAAAAAACACTCAAGCAAAATGGTACTTAAAACTTATAGTATAGGAATACCAAAACTGAACAACAGTTTGAGTGTGGATTGCGATGTTGAGTCACCAAAGAAGCAGAAGCGCCGTCGATATTACAACACTATAACCGATCCGTTTTATCCAGTATTTAGGAACGATGGTCTACCTGTATCTCAGTCATTGTACAATGAGTATATTGCAAATCATTATCATGAGCTGAATCAAACTTCCAAAATATCAGACTTGAAATCTGACTTTTCAACTAGTTTACCGCCTCTGCGAAATGAAAAGCTCGCTTTAAAAATCAACAGTAGCACTGAAAACGGTAGCAATCAAACGGAGTCGAAACCAAATCTAGCCTTGGACGTAAGATTAGAGAACAAGAGCAAGCAAGAAACTTATCGTCGATCCATGAGTCTTCCATTGAAACCCTTAAACGCATTGGACAACGATGATAGGCGCAAGTCGACTTCGGAGTGTGGTGGTATCTTCGACTTACCACAGCGCAGAAAATTGGATGGCCTTCAACTTACACCACTCATGTCAAAGTTGAGCCTTTTAGCCGACGAGAGAACGAGTGGTTTTTGCAGTAGAGAGACTACACCTAGTGAGTTTCGCGATTTGCCAAGCTTTTCGATGGTCAGCAATCAGCTTGTGAAGAACAAACTGGAAGCTGTAAGCAAAGATGGTTGTAGTGATAACGATGATGAAATAGACGAGGACTGGACAACAACGACTAAAGATGAAGGTATCTACGAGAAAGGAGAGCTATTTCTTTGTGGTCATCAAAATATGGTATTATTCTTATTGATGGAAGATGGCACCGCTAATGATCCCGACTTGATTCATTCGCTGGTGGGTTTCAATTTGTTTCCTCCAATATAATTATTAGATATTTATTCACTGTAATTTTCATATTATTATTATTATTATTATTACAGTGGGAGACTTCCATCAGCATTTTGGGCTGTTTAGAAACTCGTTTACAGCAGTGTTTAGAACCACTTCCCTCTAATGAAAGCAAAGAACTATACAGTGTTTTAAGTGTTGACTCTGATTGGGATACCATCCATAGATCTGGGCTCTGGGGCGTTACAGAACTAGAAGTTGTATCTTCTCTTCATGACAGATTTAGGCAAAACAAAAATCTTACAGAGATGATAGTCAGGTAATTTTTTTATGTTTCTTATTGCTCCTGTATCCCACAGGCTGTTTTACTGTTAATATACAAAATAAATAAATACATTTTTCAGGACGGACGATATTGTGGTTTATGGAAATCAATGTGGAAATACTGAAGTATTTTATCAACAAGCTGTAGCACCTAATACGACTGGCGGTCTTCCCACACCGGCTGATTTAATGGGAATAGTGCCTCTGAAAGCCAAGCGCAGACTCGAAAGAGATCATGCGATAATCATACTATAAAAATATAATAATACAAAAACAGTATGCAGCGTGCATAAATGCAGAGATTTTTCAAGGTACAGTGTATTGTTAGTCAATTAATATCAGATCTTTTTTACATTGACAGTGATATTATAAGTGTAATCATTCCGTATGTTTGATTTCGTTTATTTTTATGTGCAATATGCAAACAAAAATTATAACCGTATCGAAAGTACTTACGCATGCATACATTTTGAATGTAACTTTAGATCTTCCACAAGTTTTTAATAATTGATGCCAGATTTAATTAACTGTAATATATGAAATGTTTTATATTGCCATTAAGTAGGTAATCAAAGTATTTGAAAGAATTGCAATATTCTATACTTGCGATCTATCCGTCTAATTTGTTATTTACTAAGCTTAATGATCAATGAGCTTTGGATCTCGTATGTTACACCAGTTTGATTTAAAGTCGATGAAAAATGAATTTGCTAAGAAAAAACAAGGTATATTATAATATATTATAAGATAAGGACAATTTTTGAGTAAATTTATAAGTGTATTTTTATAAAAAATTCTCTATTGTATTATACATAAGTTAAGCTCTGGCAAATCGTTGCCTGATCTAATTGTAATGTTACATTCTCAGAAAAAACTGTCCACTCCAACTTATGAAATATGATCTATAATAATTTTTATTTAATGTTGTATAAGCGTCCAAATAATGTGCTACAATCTTTTATGTTGGCAGCTTTTATTTATTAAGAGATATATTATGTATATGTGACTATATTTATAAGTAATTGAATGAGTTAGGAGTGGACACTTTTACTCGCGCGATTGCCAAATTATTTAACGAGACATCTAAACGAACGAAATAAATGAAAAATATCAATTAAATCAAAGACAGTGTGGACCATTTTGAAAGATTTGTTCTGTGATTTCTCGAATGAAAATATAAGCGATGAGTACTTAACTTGCCAAATCCAAACATTCCGTAGTAATGCACTGTTCCATGCGCCAATCGGTGTTTTCACTGAGATGCAAAAAGCATGTTTTTTTATCATGCTTATAAAATTATAAAGTGATTCACACTTATGTTTGCATATAAAAATATGTAAACGTTAACTCAAGCGATTAGAATTTGCCATATTGTAATTTGAAAATTATAATATATCGTTATTATTCTATTAATATAAGTTCATTTTTAGAGCTTAAAACTATAGGTGAACGCTGTATAAGAAAAATTTATTCGTTTTTAGGATCATTGTTGTGTAGAGTATATCAATATTCATTAGAAATTGTTGATATCACCAATTAGAAATCAGTTGTAGTAATAGGAAATTCGTAATTCAGGCATCATATCAACTGATTGGTTGTATAAACCTTTTGAGAAAAATTACATGATCTTTCTAGAAAGAATCAGCAGTGTGTTATGCAGGAAATTAGTACAACTACATATTTTTCATTCATTTTGCTATTCAAAATAGAAAAAGTTGTTGACTTTGGACGATAATTAAATGCCTTATTTTATAGATTTCCTAAACATCAGAAAAGGTCAAAACGTAGTTGATTACAAATTTATTAAGAAAAGCCATTTTTTTCTTGTAAAGTGTCATGTAATGTTTTTAAAAAGATTAGAACTTAAAATCACATATACGCAAGTCAAATAAAGTAGAACTAAAAACGATCATGATAGGGCATACTAACAATCACGTTACATTATGTTGTAAAATACTGTTAATTCTTGTACCACCTATACTGCCACTGAGCGGTCATCGAATTCCACGGAAATTACTCTTTCATATCATAAATAAATACCATTATAAGGCGCAAATTTGTTTTATCAACTGTGCAAATCGAGAGCATTAAAGCATATTTTTATTAGAGCTATATTTGAGCATAAAAGTTTAAATATTCTCTGGTATACGTATACACACTACGTATAAATGTTTAAATCATGTTGTTGTTTATTGTGAGCGTAATTGAAATCTGCGTCAGATAGAGCATTTGCAATAAGCAGTGATGTATTTCTTACTTAGTATGAATAATTTATTTGGCTCGTGCAATAGTCTCACATCAGTCGCCAGCTCATGTTCGCTCTTCTATCATTTTGTATACAGGTTCGACTGCGCAGTCGATCGTATATGAAAGATCGAAGAAAGTTTTTTCGTTCATTACTTAGAGATTTTTAAGAATTGTGCAATGCGTAAGAACCGCTCAGTATTATACACGGTAAATGTACAAGCAAATTTTTGTACACGATGATTGCGCTTCATGTGTATAACAAATAACGCGATTCGTGATTTTTTCAGTATTTTGCTAATGACAAAACTAACGCTGTATGATCGGTATGTGGAATATTTTGCAATGTCCCCGACGAAACCATTCCATCTGTATATAAAATGTAATAAATCTGCTAAAAAAACGTACGACGGTGTTCTTATTACAATCAATGTTGTCGAAGCTTCGTTCAAACGGACTGAAAAAATGTTGTATACAATTGTTAAACTATGCGAACAATAAAAAATCAACACAGCGCTGACATGAATCTCAATAATCAAGACAACACGAGGTTGTCTCGAAAATCTCCAACAAAATCTCGTCTTGGTAAAGTTCGAGAAGCTGGGAATTTCAAAGCGCCGAGAAATTATACGTAGCACAACGTCACCAAACAGTTTTCCTCCACATCCAGATGAATTGAATTCCTGCTCTAGCACGCGTCGGTCGTTGGGCGCGCACGAGTCGACGGCGAGGCGAGCCTCCCAGTTCGACGGGTTGATTATCATATTTCTCGCATATAACGCCGAATGAGACATATCTCTTCGCGGCTAATTTGTATATTTATATATTGGTATCGAACTTAACAGGTTTCCCCTGTTTATCCGACGAAACTCGTGGCCGCGCGGAAGCGTTTTATGGCTTTCGAAAGTGAGCTGCTGTTGGCTAGTGTTATCATGGATTTTTTGTATGCGTGTAACTATGATGTTGCATGCGATTCTATTGAACAACTATTTATTTTCTGTATATACATACAGTTGAATTTACCTAACAAAGGATGTTACCAATGATTCATGAAATATAGTTCAGTAAAAAATGCAAGTTCTAAGAATAATATTTGTGATTTTTTGCGATGGATCTGAACGAGCAACGTCGAACCATAAACAAAGTAGCATAAGTAGCAAAATTAAATATTCAGATCCTTGCGAACTACGCGCCATTGCTGACTTGGATTCATAAAGTTGTACACAAACAACAGGTATAGAATGACATAAACAACGCCTTTTGAACATCGTTTGAATAAATGCCAATACGCTCATTATAATAAATCCAAAAAATTTTGCTGACTGAATTAATTTTATTGTGCTAAATACCTCGGCAACTTTTTACCCAATCAAGCGTCAGCATCTCTTTCTACAAGTTTATCAACTTAGAAGAAATAAATAAAAGATCTCCGGCTTGAAAGTGAAAAATTTCCGAGACCTCGGAACCACCCTCATCTACTCCCCCCGCCTCCGGTCGTTACGGTACCGATCAGTCGCGCGTTCTCCAGACATAAGCATAAATCTAATAAACAAGCATAAATAGGCGTCACCCATAGATTTTTGCGAAATAGTCCACGAGCCAGCTTGACACGCGTACGCGTACGAGGACAAGCCTCCAGCCAGTCACGCACCGGTGTCGTGTGCATCGCCGATCCCACTTCGGCCGATCAGCGTTAAAAGGAACGTGAAAAAGTAGAGAGAAAGACGAAAAAAGCGGCTATCAATTTATGCGATTCGAGGACTCGTTTAGGTGGTAAACAAGCCTCCGCGGCTCGACCAATCGGCTCACAAGCTCATGGAAGACCTGTTGGGGGCTCGAGCTTATTTAAACGCGGGATCGGTATCGAACCCGCGACACTTTACCTACGAAGAGCGATACCGAGAGTTTTTCCGGGACGAGGATCTTTTTCTTGCGGGAGACGAGCGTCACTCAATTTAGCAAGGCACGATGGTGAGTTTCGGCTTGAGTTTTCGATTATGAGAGGGACGCTATGTATTTAGAATAGCATTTGATTAAATTCAATATTTGCAATGATTTAACTCGTTTATTTTTATTTTGCGCAGACAACCTACACCGACAAAGGACCCAAGGTATTTAAATAAATGCAAATAAGACACGATAAAAGGCAACAATCGTAGATTTCTAATCAATCGTCGCATTTTGTTACAGCCAATCGGAGGAAAATTTCTGAGTTTCGACCACATAAGATTCTGGGTCGGTAATGCAAAGCAGGTGAGTGAAATGCCAAATTATCCTACTGGTAAACGTACCGAAAAGTATAGATACTAGATACTCGATAGGAAACTTGAAATATTTCAACAAACAAAACTGATCGCCCAGAATGAATAATTAATCAATGCTTCGAGAGCGTGAACTGGAAATACTTGAAGTTTGTTTTTTAATCCCGGTATTCTAATTACCGCGACGTAACTACGTAGTTCGCATACGTATTTTTCGAATAATTTCAAAATTATAAATATACAAGTATAACGCCTAATCTGTTTTGGACAGGCGGCTAGTTATTACTGCGCGAGGATGGGGTTCGAACCCCTGGGCTACAGTGGTCTGGAGACTGGTTCGAGGCGTACAGCATCACACGCTATTAGACAGAATAAGATTGTATTCGTATTTGAGTCAGCCTACGAGCCTGACGACGAGGAAATGGCGAGTCACCTTTCTCGCCACGGCGACGGGGTCCGCGACATCGCCTTCAACGTCGAGGACATCGATACCATCTTTAAGGTACGCTCGCTTACATATACATGCGGCTTTTCTAGATTCGACGGCTATAATCTGATGCTTATCGCAAAAATTTTTTGAAATTACAGGTCGCAAAAGAAAGAGGAGCGAAAATCGTGCGGGATCTGTGGGAAGAAAAAGACGAATACGGCGTTGTCCGCTTTGCAACTGTACAGACTGTAAGTGTGAACGCTATTAGTTTTGAAACGTTAAATTCTGTTAAGGACATTTGATAAGTTAACGTTCATGCTGTAGTATGGGGACACGCTGCACACTTTCGTCGATCGTACGAGATACAAGGGATTCTTCCTGCCAGGATACCGCAGAGAAGCTGCAGACCCAATCGTCAAACTTTTGTAAGATTGCAACTGCTTATATTTTACTTCGTATACTTTAAGACAATTTTAACATTATTTACTTTCATTTTTCAGGCCTACCATCGACTTGAAGTTTATCGATCATATAGTTGGAAATCAACCGGATAATGAAATGGAATCAGTGGCCAAGTGGTAAGAGAAATGACACATTACTTGGAAAAAGAGAAAAGAAAGTAAACTCAATTATACATGGCCCGTGATCTTTCGATACAGGTACGAGAAATTCCTGCAGTTCCACAGATTCTGGTCGGTCGACGATACTCAATTGCACACGGAATATTCAGCCTTGCGATCAATCGTCATGACAAACTGGGATGAAACCGTGAAGATGCCGATAAACGAACCGGCCCCCGGCAAGAAACGTTCGCAAATTCAGGAATACGTCGACTATTACGGTGGCGCCGGCGTCCAGCACATCGCGCTTAACACCAGTGACATCATAACAGCCGTAAGTTTGCATATTTATTAAATATATATATATATATTATTTTAATTTAAAAAACCTGAACTTTAATGAGCATTGTTAATCGCTTTTGTAACAGATTACTAATTTACGAACGAGAGGAGTACAATTCCTTGATGTACCGGACACCTATTACGACGCGCTGAGAAAGAAACTGCAGTCCAGCAGAGTCAACGTTGTTGAGGATCTCGATATTCTTCAGAAGTTGAAAATTCTCATCGACTACGACGAAGATGGATATCTTCTCCAAATCTTTACCAAGAACATGCAGGACAGGCCGACTCTCTTCATTGAAGTAATTCAGAGACGCAATCACAACGTGAGTAAAAAATCAATAAAATTATAGAATGGTCAACAGATTATACTTATAAAATTGTTAATCGTATTTTTTTTTTTTTTTTTTTTTTGAAAAAAATATTATATTTTATTATCAATTTTTAAACGTTGGTAAACATGTCGTTTTATAAACTTTGAAAAATTTTCCAGGGTTTTGGCGCTGGAAACTTCCAAGCGTTGTTTGAAGCAATTGAAATGGAGCAAGCGAAGAGAGGCAATTTGTAATAATTCGACGTGTCAATTAGGATTTTTAAGAAATAAATAATAAGACTTAATTATAGATGTTAATAAAAACGACGTTTTTGTGATAAAAGCTATTGTGTTTAAATAAGATTGTAAATAATAAAGCTATTTTGAAGAGATCACTTTCACTGATGTACTTCATATTTTTATTGTCTGAATCTGATAATAGCCCTGCCATATTCTTGTTGTTAAAAAGCTGAGAATCTATGCATTTTTTTTCAACGAACCTCATCATCAGTTTAATACAAAATATTATAAAAGAATGAGGCTTAGTTATTATTAAACTTATTTATTCTTAAATCCTCTTTTCGCCGAGACGTAAGCAGCTTTGTATAAAACAGTGATATCTAAAGAGGGGCAAACATTGTCCGTGCTTTACAATGAAAAAATGTTATTTTTTACGATGAAAAATTAGCTCACTTGTCCTCGATTAGTTTCAACCGCGATTTCTTGCTATTAACCACTGATCTCTTCAAGTCAGTAGAATCGCACGCTTATATGGTATCGTGGATGCCCAGACGAAAGATATCGTGTTGACAGAAGAACGATTGCCCTAGCGGCTTCAGCACAAATGTCTGCGAGAAGGCATGTGGCGGGTCTTCGTCTGCCTGTAATACAAAATTTAATTGATGATTAAAAATTCTCCTGATTAAATCTCAACTTGTTTGAATAAATATTTTTATGCGGGAATTTATAATGCATAGTTAATCATGTAAAGACAACTATGTTTAGTAAAATTATAACATCCCCTTAACAAAATAAAATAAAGTAATCTTCCAATATTCTATTATGTCTCATGCTTTTCAAAACTTAATTAATAAAAAAATTAAAATATAATCTTTAATATGCTCTAGAAAATAATTTTAATTGAACTCTTAGAATTTATACAGGCAGTGCAAATTTATGATTTAAACAAACAATAGACTAGTGTGTTGTGTTTAGGGTAAAGTTTTAATGTGATATTTTTATCAGTACAATTAGTAGGATTAGTAATAGATTTTGAATTAAAGTTTTTGTAAAATTTAAGAAAAAAATAACTTAAATTTAAGCATTTTATTGCTTTTTGATAAACTGATCTCAGAAAACATACTTTGATTATCAATGCTAATCAAGGAATGAATAAGCATGCATTTATTTTAAATAGAAGTCTTATCTTGAAACAAAAAGTCTTAAACAATTGTGGAGTCAATTTTGATATTCTTTGAAATCCTGGTGGTTTGAAGTGTTACTAGACACTTAAGTCTAAAGATTTTCATGATGGGTGTGGCAGGGTACACAAATGGTTGCAAAACCAAGCCAAGCATATAAAGTATGTAACATAAAGCAAAAATAATTGCAGATTTTGAGGGGCTGCGATTACCACGATATGAAGATCGGCGGACAACCGTTCCTAGTTGTCTATACAGTGTCGTGCAGCGCGAGTCTAAAGATGTCGTGCTGCACGAAAAAGCTCGTGCCGATTGGCGTCAGGACAAATGTCTGGATGTACGCGTGTGGTTGATCATCGTCGGTCTGCCCAACCATGAACGATCACTGAGTTTTCCATTACAGATGTAGATTTAAAGAGAGATAGTCGCTGGACACTTGTCATTAGCTTAATGTCTAACATGAAAAATTGTTAAGCGATAAAACTAAAAATTTTACAGTGTCCAGTCAACATTTAAGAAACAACAAAGAAGAAAAAATAACAAAAGGCTCTATGCAAGTTTCTGCGACAAGATCTCCCATAAAAATCTCATATCATACATCTCTCTCCATTGTCTCATTAGAAAGAAATTGTTTGAAGTATTCAAGTTAAAGCTCACCTGCAACCTTCCTAGTACATTGATGAGTACACCACCATCGAACATCGGTTGAGAATCAATGGCTGTGATTATTCGGTTAATTTTTTGGAAAGACAAACTCTGAAAATAAATTAAGATTCCATTAGTTCAGAGTTGTACAATATTATGCCTTCAACTGTAAGATATTCTTTCTTTACAACTACAATTAGCTAGAAGATCAAACTTTGTCTCTCACTATAATATAATTCATAGCATGAATAATACATGCCCAGCAGCAAAGCTCAAACTTGCAAACCAGCACTGCTATATGCTGACTTTGAAAAATCCAAACTTTGGTACATTCAAAATCAGTACTCACCGTGAGCTTTTCCATGATCTTGATGGCACCCTGAATTTGCAATCCCTCGAACGTCATGAAGGACGACTCCGTCTGAAAAGCGCAACGGACAAATTAGCGGTCATAAATAAATGTATAGCCCATCCTCCTTAGAGGTTAACCGTTCATGAGTCGGCTAAGTGATACAGGTATGTACAAGATCTAGCACCGTACAAGTACTCACATTGTACATATTGATGAGGTTCGGTCGTTGAGCCGGGTCATCGAACAACGCGTAATACTGCTGGACGAAGCCCTTGCCGATGGCCTCGTAGGAGGGGTTCAGCGCCATGGTTTCGAGGTTAGGAAGTCTCTCTGTCGGTCTCTACCCGGGTTAACCTATTCGCGCTCGCGCGAATTTGTTCTCCGGCTATACAATGTGAGAAATTAAAAATAAAAAATCGCACAGCAGTTGTCGAGGGAACAGATGCGTGTTCTCTTCGAGTTCGGCTACTTAGTTCTCGAAACTGTGGATCCGCTAATAGGAGAGCTGGAGAACGATGATTACACTATATATATATATTGGCGAAGGTTCTCCGGCTGCGGCTCCCTCCGTGCCTTTGATTGTGGCCACACACACACATGCACTTTTTCGCGAATCGCGCGGGCAACCGGGGCAGCGCGGCAGCGGCCGTTATATACTTATCATTGTATATATAAGTATAAAACGACAAATACATAGCAACGTGAACGAAACCCGCAATAGTAGTCCACCCTGGTTGGTTTAGATTGTAGTAATGAAGGTGAAATTTAGGACAGGGAGAAAAACAAACGTTCAAGCAATATTTAATTTCATTTGCATTTACGTATACTAAATCCAAATTATGAGTGTAAACCTGATCTCGAGTAATAATCCTATTACCACTTGGAAATAAATAATTATTAAAGCATTAAAATTTGGCGACCAACCACTAGAACCCCGGCGTATAGTAGGCGTGATTTTTTCTTTAAATAAAGTATTAAATCATACTGGGTATAAATATTGATTCGCCAGTTCTTGAACAGCTGTAAGATGAGTTACAATTAATTGAGTACTTATAAATCTATTTTAAAAATAAATTAATTTTGTTTTTTAGACCCGCGTTTTGTTTTTGTTTGTTGACACTTTATGCATTGTTAATAAATCCTTGTTTAAAATATACCCATAAAGATAATAATAATTATCTCTCTAAACTAACTAAAAATGGAGTATACTGATGTTTAATGCGTATGCTTATCAATACACTCTATGATAATCATAATCGTATATAATTGCAAAGCTTGTCCGAGCTTATAAAAGAAATTGTTGGATGATAAGTGATAACTTTTTCATGAAGTCACGTGGAGCATTTGTAGCTAGCAGACTGCAGAAGTCGCATATACATAATATCTATCGAATAGGATGCGCGCGCGCACCTATACTGTCTGCAGCGCGTTTTCGGAGCAAATTGCATCACTTGGAGAATCTACCTTGATATAATTGCAAAATCTGACGGGTCAATGGCAAATGGACATATTAAATTTGAAGCTTGATTAATTCACCATAATCCAAGACAGTAAGTGAGATGATTATCAATATTTATCATGCTTACTAGCATAGTAACAATAAGAACATAACCTTGCTATAAAAAGTACATTAATTTTTGCTTTTACATTCTTGAAATACTTAGCATACGATTAAATTAACATTATTGCTTTTATTAATATCTAGCGATGAATTCAAATAGCATGAATGCTTAATTCAAAGTATTATTCTTTAAGAGCTCATCTTATTGATTATTTTGTTTTAGTAACAAATGTACTGTATGTTGATACCATGCGTGTTTGTGTATACAATATATATATATATATATATAATACGGTACCATTGGAGTCTAACGTCTTCTTTCAGTAATGGATCGCAGAGAGCACATGAATAGTCTTGCTGATTCATGCAGTGACTTCAAGAAACAATACGACACCTGTTTTAATACATGGTTTTCTGACAAATTTCTGAAAGGTGACACAAATGACTCCATGTGTGCCTCCTTATTCAATGTCTACCAGCAGTGCGTTAAGGTAAATTCTTTATTTTTTATGACCACAGGTTTTCTGTTAAATCTTTAACTGCTGCAATATGGAAGCATGCAGGGATTTAAAAGAAAAATATGACAATTGCTTCAATAGTTGGTTCGCTGAAAAATTTCTTAAAGGCGATCATAATGATTCCATGTGTGCACCATTCCTTAAAGTGTATAAGGAATGCATCGAGGTAAGCTCAATGATACTTAGAAAAACTTATGAAAAGTAATAACCTTTCCAGAATATTTTCGAAACATAATAAATACACTAGTATTATATCTTGCAGAAAGATCAAAATTAATCTCAGGTTTTACACACGATTTATTTTTTATTGTAGAATGCCATGAAGGAGCAGAAAATCGAGCTGCATGATGTACAAATAAACCATTTGGAGACCGACAAAGAAAAAACTCCGCAAAGCTGACAGTGGCAACAATCTAGTCTCCTAAATCGATGGCTAAGATATGTGATATGCACTCCCTGTTCTATGCAAGCAATACCATCAACATCTTTACCTCAAATAAAATACTACGATGAGAAGTCAAATCAACTATTATCTACTTATAGTACCGATGTATAATTGCTTCATGTGACTATAGTGTGTTTACAATGATTTAGTTATGTGAATTGAACACGTTTTCCATTTAATTTTAAGTGACTTGATGAAGCACGTGTGAATATTTTTATGTACTGCCGCTATTGTTTCATAGTGAAATTTCGTTTCTCACAAATGCAAGAATATACAAAGATCGTTGTAGATAAAAAAAATGACCATTAGCAACAAATGTATTGTTTTAATCAATAATGGATTTATTAATGTTATAAAATAAAACTATTATCATGAAACACGACATGAACAATTAAATTAACAATAGCAATATTTCGTTACAAATAGGTAAAATAAGTGATGCAGTTACAAATTTTGAAAACGTATCCATTCTATATTCGTCTTGGGAAGGCATCTTAAACAAATGTAAGTTTTAACTTTGTACACTGCCGAAATATAGCAACTTATTATTTGGTCATATATCCAGCATGTGACCAAAATTTCAGTCGCTATCAGCACCGCTAAATTCTTCATCAGATGCCGCGTCGCTGGCTTCTGATTCCGATTCCTTTTTCGTTTTCTTCGCAGGTTTCTTGATCTGGTTGGAAAATAAAAATATAATTTAATGTCAGTCATAAATAATGCTAACTATGATTAATTTTAAAAAAAGCTAGTTCACTTACGGATTTCTTTTCTTCTTTGTCGCTCTTCTCACTTTCTTCTTCACTTGAAGAATGCTTTCTTTTATCGTTCTTCTGTAAAAGAAACGGATATGTAATTTTTAGATGATAACTTTAAGAGTTAATTTCCATACTAGTGCGATAACGTGATTTAACCTTGCGCGAACGATTGTGCACAAAGCTGAAATCACATTCTCGTACGTTTATCGAATACTTTTTTCCACACAACGTGTGCAAACCGAGTTGTAATAATACTTCATTATACGCACCTTCGAATCGCCGTCATCGCTACTACTATCATCATCACTGATGTATTCCTTACTCTTGAAAGATCCACCAGCCATCAATTTGCTTGGGGATTCTTTTTTAACTTCTTTTTTAACTTCTTTCTTTGAACTACTCTTCTTTTCCGGCTTGGACTTTTCTTTGGGCTCCTTAGAAGAACTTCCTCCACTAGCTTTGTATTCTTCCATAGCTTTGAGGTATTCTTCTTTAGCCTCTGCTGCTTTTTCTTCCCATTTCGACTTGTCTTTTAATTCCTTCCACATTTCACCACCCTTCTGCACAACTTCTGTAACTTTAAGTCCAGGGTATTTTGCTTTAATTTCCTCTCTTACACTATTCAAATACAACATGTAGGCACTGGCTGGCCTTTTTGGTTTGTTTTCATCCTTTTCTTTCTTGCTCTTTCGCGGTTTTCGGGGCTTTTCGGACTGTAAATTCAAAATTATTTTATGAACGAAAATGCTCATTTCTTGAAGGAAATCCAATAATTTACATAGTTAAATACAAACCACTGTCTTGGCAGACTTGGACTTTTTCTCCTTCTTCTCCTTCTTTTCTTTTTTCTCCATCTTTCCACTTCCACCTGATGCATCTGAGTCAGCATCACTGTCTGAGGTGTCATTAGGATTGCTGTCGTACTCTTCAGCTACATCACTCTCTTCTGCTGTAGGTTTGAAGTCTTCATCCGTAGATTCATCTTCATCATCGTCGTCATCATCATCTCTTTCCTTTGCTTCAGCCTTAACTCTAGCCAAATATGCATCAGGCTCATCTTCTTGATCACTATTTCCAAAGTCATCATTGTAGCCTGGTTTGTCCTATAGAATCAAAAGGAATCAAATTTAAGTCGTATGAATTTAAAATATAAATATCAATCTTTGTTTGTGTTTTTATTGTTCTACTTACACCTTTGCTACTATTTTTAACTCTCAGTTTCTTAGAATTGATGAAATCATAAAGTTTTCCATATTCTTCTTTCTCAATACTACTAAACGTGTGTACAACGCCAGTTGTTAATTCAATTTCAAAATCGAACGACCTCGTTGATCCTCCACCTCTCGCAAAATTAACTGAGCTAATTTCTTCAAACCGAATATGAATAGGAGGCTTGTGCACGTAAATAAAACCTCTCTCTAGAGGGTAAAGGTAACCAGCAGCAGCTTTGAATGAACATCCAATAGCAGGTGTTCCTGAATGCCTGAAAATAAATAAATTTGAATATAAAAAAAAAAAAATTCAATAAGAACCTCATAAAATTATCAAGTATAACTATATACCCTTGGAAACTTCCTGGACCGGTGAGTTTTCTGTTAATAATGACTTTCATGACCTTTCCCAAAACTTCATAAGTTGGACCTGAAAGTTCCTTTGTTAATTTGTCCTCATATTTTTCTTTTAGTTCTTTTCTATAAAATAAAATCGACTATAAATAGATACGAAATAAAATAGAATTATGGAGACATATAATAATAATGACTAATTACTCTGAAAAAGGTAGTTCAATTGATGTTTCTTCTTCTTGATTGAAAAGTAAAACTAAATAGTGATACCGAGTTTGACCTTGTTTAATAGGTGGATCTAAACTAACCTGAAATAGAATAAAAACACGTTTAATATACATGCATGAATATTAAAATAAGACGCTAAATAACTAAATAATTAACTTACCACAAAGAACATTTGCCTATTATCTTTGTGCGGCAATAAGAATAGTCGAAGCACTGTTGACATGGGAATCTTGTAATCAAACGTTTTACCGTGAAGTTGAAAGAATGATTGGAAAACTTTGATGTCATAACGACCACTGAAAAGAGATATTAATATCATTAGATTGAAAATTAATGTTAAATTTGCATTACATTATCTCCAGAATATTTACCGAGGTGTAAGACACTGAATTTCTCTGAAAATAGCAATTGCATCACCACTAACACTGATAACAGAAGCTTTTTCCATGACTTCTTTATGAAACTGATCCACAGGATCTTGATCACTGGTGTCACTTACTGGAATGTGGAACCTCATTTCCATGAGACTAACAGGAGCATCATCATTCTGTTAAGTAAAAATATATTTTTCATAAAAATATAATATAAAATGTGATTTAAGGACAATAATGAACAAAAACTAACTTGATGAAATTCGAGTGTGACTTCATTTTTTCCTGTTGTACACTGTGAAACATCGTAAAGTGGAATTTCAAAGGCTGTGTGATGTCCAACATCAAAGCTCAGTACTGAACCATAGAACTTGGCAGTTCCCCAATTCCAACCCTTCAAACTTAATTCCTTCTCCAACATTTCTTTTTTATAGTTTGTGCTGAAAAACTTGGCTATCTTTTCTTGATCCTAAAAGCAAATATTTCTATCATTATAATCTGGATTGAAATTACAAATTAAACTATCATCATTAAGCAAGTAAATGAACGTACGCCTTCTTTGAATCCTCTGAATCTGTGTAAAGTTCCATTCTTCAAAAATATCCTAAGACCCCAGGTTCCAACGAACTTCTGATAATTGACCATCTCCATGTCAGACGCAGAAATTTGTTCTACCTTTCCAGTTTTTTGGTTTTTGAAGATCAAATGCTGATCGGTCAACTTCAATCTTCCAGGGGTCTGCAAATAGAAGAAATACAGTATATGTATGTACACATGGGAAGACCAAAATACTTAAAGAAATACACGTATTACACGACATAAACACAAGTTTTTCTTAACAATTTTCCACGGCAGAGCATCTTTTTTATATATAAAACCAGATGTTTAAGTCGGCAAGCAAAGTGTACTTTTGTTGCAAAACTAATTGTAACAAACTTACCATCGCGCCCTTAACCTCAGCGGTTATGTCGGGATAATCCAGGAAATCCATTTTTGCAATGACTAAAAGAAAGTTATTACTTATCAATAAGTAACGAAGATGAAGCACGTGCAAAATACTCGCAGAACTAACTCGCGGATTCTCACTTTCGTTTCTTTGCGGCAAAAAAGACTTTATATAAATTACTACTTGCGTTAGGAGGTTAGAAACGAGTCGCGACGCGCGTTCAAACGTCGCCGAACAAAAGCATCGGGCGCGTCATTTACAAGTTATACGCGGAAAAGCGCGGTGTCGCTGCTAAAGTCGCTCTACACTCTACAGTCTATGCACACACATATACGCTACACCTGCTAAAACATGAGAATGTAGTGGTGAGCCGGAAATAACAATTTTGCTGCGCCACCTGGAGTTGGCGCCAAAATCAAGATTTTGTATATAACACGGCGCTATCGGCTATGGCGCTAAAAACCAAACCAAACAAATGTCATTATTAGCATTCAACCGTGGGCTGTAGCTTTATTTATAATATTTTTATGTTTGTGGAAATCCTCATAAAACATTTTTTGATTTTCCAAATTAAAAGTAAATCCAATGATAAAGAGCTCTAACATAGATACACCGCATCTAGTAATGAAGATCCTAAAAACCCAATTCGATAACCTCTACAATAAGCTATCTCGAAACCTGATTTCAGTAACAAAATCAACAAAACGTCAATCAGCTGAACCGCAGCTGTTGCAACATTTTTCAATACAACAAAGTATACAGTACGTATTTTATCACTTGTTGATTTTTTATCGAGCGCAGGTGTCAGCACATGCGGTTTTCCGTACGAGCATTTCCTCCACATATATTTCTATCTCTTTCTGTTTCATTATTCTCGCTTATATACATATGCGCGTGCCGCACGCGTATTTGCCCGTGCTGCTGCTGCGGCGTAGTGGCGTGTGTTTTTCAAATCGTGGCACATATTCACATAACGGAAAAGCCGAGCTGAGTTGGCAATCTTGCGCTTGACGGTGACAAGTCTGCTGTCCGCTGCGCGCTGTGTATAATAGTATAGAGTGTGGCGTGTGTAACCTAGAAAAAGCTCATCTGTGAGAGAAAACTGGCGGAATTTCAAGCGGCCTTTAATGAACCGTACTTAATATCAACGACAACGCGTTCGCAAAAACGCCAGTACTTAATGAGAGATGAGCGGTCAAAAATTTCAATATGACGAGAGCGGAGGAACGTTTTTCTACTTTCTGCTCTCCTTCCTGGCTCTACTACTTATACCCAGTACATTTTACCTGTGGCCACGTCGCCCAAAGCCAGGTAAGCATGTATAATATCGTTTTGCAATTTTCGACGATTTTCCATACAATGTCAGCCACTATCCGCTCCTCGCTTTAGCTCGATATTTCTCGGGCGTTTTTGGTTATGTCGCTATGTGTGTGCGGATTCGCTGCTGAGAGAATGAGATGAGCAAGGTGTTAA
This sequence comes from Trichomalopsis sarcophagae, assembly GCA_024372645.1. NCBI lineage: Eukaryota > Metazoa > Arthropoda > Insecta > Hymenoptera > Pteromalidae > Trichomalopsis > Trichomalopsis sarcophagae. The sequence goes on from QLSS01000002.1 coordinate 610,249, forward strand.
CGGTTTTTTCGCCAATTATTTAATGAAAAGTGTGCCTCGGTGCACGAGTTTGAGGCTTAACAGTTTTCTCTCGCTGTTTTAGATCCTGAACAGGTAACGAAGGAGTGTCACTGCGATGGATGCAAAAAGAAGAAAATCATTCTTCAGAAGAGTGACCCTTGGAAGGAAACCAAAGCTCTCTTCAGGTATATACACTTTGGGTATTCTGTAAGCATTGGATACATGCATAATGTACTAATATAATGATTCTATATTTCAGGAAATTGCTCATCATCTCAGGATGGGTACTGCTTGCCTTCCTTGCCTACAAAGTCTCACAATTTGATTATGAGATGGCTAACTTTGACCCATATGAAATATTGGGTGTTTCACCGGTAAGTTGAACCTTGCTTTTTATTTATGATTCTCTTGCAAGTACTAAGTAAATCAATCTTTCTTATTGACTACTTGGATATTAACATTCTAGGGTTCTTCCTCTGCTTCAATCAAAAAAGCTTACAGACAGCTTTCTTTGATTCTCCATCCTGATAAAGAGACTGGAAATGAAAAAGCATTTATGAGACTAACCAAAGGTGAAATATTAACTGTTGAACATTTAATTATTATTCACTTAGTGCTATTTTGTAACTGAACTTTCATGTTGTCTTAAAAATTTTTCAGCTTACCAAGCATTGACTGATAAAGAAGCAATGGCGAATTGGGAGAAGTATGGTAATCCTGATGGTCCAGGTGCAATGGGTTTTGGTATAGCCTTGCCATCATGGATTGTTGAGAAAGAAAATTCTATGTGGGTGTTAGGTGCCTATGCGCTTGTCTTTATGTTGGCCTTGCCCATTGCTGTAGGAATGTGGTGGTACAGAAGTATCAAATACACTGGTGACCAGGTTTTACTAGCCACAACAAAAATGTACTATGCCTTCTTCCATAATACTCCCACTATGACTTTGAAGAGAATCATCATGGTTCTTGGAGCTTCTTTTGAATTTGAAAAAAAGCACAATGCTGATATAGTGGAGAGATTGTCGGATAATGAAGAAGTACCTGCAGTATGTATACATGTTATTTGTTGATTTTGTATTCGAATATCATGACAGGCAATCATTGAATCTTTGCTTTACAGCTTATTAGACAGTTGCAAAACTTAGGCGAGAAAAACAGAGAATATCCTCTTTGCCTAATGTATTCTATCAAAGCTAGAGCTTTGATACATGCTCATCTATCACGAATGAACTTGAACCCCGAGACACTAGAAAAAGATAGACAATATATTGTAAAAAAATGTCCATACTTGATTCAAGAAATGATTTCTTGTGTAAATCAACTCATTGTATTAGCTTATGCTAGACAAGGTTTGTAAACAAAATAGTATCATATAATTTATGATTTTTGTATTGGTAAAAACAATCTAACATTACGTTCAATTTCAGTTCAACACTTGCCAACAATAACAACAATTGAAAACTGCATGAAGCTTTCTCCTATGATTGTCCAAGCTTTTTGGGAGTTTAAGAATCCTCTACTGCAGCTACCTCACATTTCAGAAGATCACCTTAAATATTTCAAAGCTAAGAAGGTATATATATATCAGAAAAACTATTAAATTATTTACTTGTTCAATTAAGTATTTATATGAATCTTCATTGTAGGTCAAAAGTCTTCAAGAATTTGCGCAGCTCAAGCGCGAGGATAGAAGATCAATTTTGCGTGGTTTGTCTGATAGTCAATTTGATGATATAATGAAAGTATTAGGAAATATGCCTTTTATTGACTTCAAAGTTAGATCTGAAGGTACTTGAACATTTTGAGGTACACTTATTTTTATATTGCATCGGCCAACGTGGTAACGAATCCGTAAATTCTAGTTATCGATGACGAGAACTCCACCGAGTACACGGCAGGTGCAATCGTAACTGTAACCGTTACCCTCACTCGCAAGGACATGGCTCACCTGTTTGGCGACGACACGGTCAAGGAGAAGACAGTTATCGAGGATTCAAAGGAAGACGTGGAAAAGGAGAAGGACGAGGCAGACGATCAGAACCAGGCAGCAGCTAAGAAGCCTGCGTGGATGCGGCAGCGTAAAGTTCAAAAGAAGTCGCACAGCAAGAAGGGGCCAAACAAGAAGCCAGCATCGACCAAACCAACTACAGCAGCGAGCGAAAACGGCGTTTCTAGTCAACAGAATAGCGCATCACCGAAAATCAAGAAGGAAAAGAAGGAGGATAAGGAGGCCAAGGAGACCAAGGAAAAGGCGAATGGTAAGCTTCAGCTCAAAATGACTGTGCGATTTTCATGGATATCGTCAAATATTCGATTGTAATAAAACGCTTAATTTAGCTTCAGACGCAAGCGACAGTGAGGCTAACAAGAGCGACAGCAGTGATGACGAGGATAGCTCGCCAGAAACTGCGAAAAAACGACAGCAGGACTCGGAAGTGGGTGAAGATGACGATACCGAATGGAACAAGTTCCAGCAGCGGCTATCTAAACGCGACCGCATTCTCGAAGGTCGCAGTAACAACTCGCACCAGGTACACTGCCCCTACTTCCCCGAGGTGAAGCAAGAATATTGGTGGGTGTACATCTGCGATCGCAAGAGCTTGACTCTGCTGACGGCGCCGGTTCATGTGACCTCGCTCGTTGACACCGAGGAATTCCAGCTACGCTTTACCGCGCCTCTTTGGCCCAACGTCTATACTTTCACGGTCTGTCTCAGGAGCGATTCTTACCTTGGTTTCGACCAACTACATGATATTAAGGTATGGCTGTGTTTTGTTTATTTTTTCTTCGTAATTTTAACGTGGTTTTAGTTTTTATAAAAGATGCGATACCCGAGAATCCTTGATTAAAACATTTTATAGAAAGAAATTTGCAAAAAGTACAAAGATGATTGTACATTTAATTAGCTAGTCATTTATTCGTTTTTTGTCGAGCTCATGGCTATTGGTCGGTAAATTAGCATGATTGAACAAAAACCCGCCATCATTTAACGCGGTTAACTCGTTAATGTGCGTAATCTACTATTACGAAGTATTCTTAATAATAATCTATCTAACTTATTAAATATAATATGATATTGCTATAACATATTTTTACACAGCGTCGTATCCGTTGAGCTACTCAATGGATTTCTTGTATTTGCATTTCTATATTGAACATTTCTAGAATGAATTTCGATCACCACGTCAGCGTTAAGCAACTGTTTACTTAAAGCGTGAATTCTTATAACAATACCAAGTTTTCCTCATTTATAAATCACATGTGTGAATCGTAAAATATTCTTTGAAAACATATCTAAAAGCGAATAAAAAAATTCGTATTTTATTGGATCTACAATTACAAAAAAATTAAATACTATTTCGTCTGCATGTTCGCCGCGAAGTTTATGTTAATCTTTATGCTCTTTGATAATCATGAGTTCAATAAAACGTGCTGAGAGAAAATGATAGCTTTGTTATTTTTACGATAAAGCGTTTCGTGTTATCTATTTTCAAAGCAAATTTTACGTTCTGGCAGCGCGTGTATCAACTGAAACGTCTTACGTAATTTCTGCACGCTTGGATAGTTCAAATTCATTATAAATACAAGTTTACAGAATAATTGGCTTCTTCCATTAAGCATCGTTTTCTTTTATTAATTAATCGCAATATCCGTAACAGTTGGACGTGAAAGAGGCAGCGGCCATTCCGACGGATCATCCGCAATGGGAGATGTCGGACGAGGATACAGCTGAGGACGTCGACGCCGCAGACGAACATTCCGAGTTCACGACTGACGAAGACATCAGTGACAATGAATGAACACTTGTTGTGTCTCCGAGTAGAAAGGCAAAAGACGCGCCGACGACGTGAGCGCATTAAGCGCAACGGCTCATGTCGACTTCTGCGCATGAAAGGGATATTAATAAAAAAACTATATAACGAAGAACCAGGGGAAGGATTAATCAGAGGATCATGAAAAAATACTATAGACTGGACGGGTGTTTTGTATGTGAAAATATATAGTATACATAGTTGATGTGTGCATAATTTAACAACATACTGGGGAAATAGCGCAATACGTGGCATTTTTCACTGAATCGTGCATAGCGTATATATGAGATGAAAAAAATCGAAAGAAATGGAACAGAGTACGATATTTATTTTATCATTGTTAATTGATTATTGATTTTTGGAGAGCATGTGTGCACAACTTTTTAATAAAAGGAATTGTCTATATGTTTAACTATACAATGTCTAATATTGATTAAGATTAAAATAAATTTATACTAGTAGTCTTTTTAAGTAATTTTAATTTTTGGCAGCTCAAATATGCTCTGTGTTCTGATTTTTTACTTATTTATTTGCTCAAATGTCAACTTTCAATCGAAATCACTGATTATGTTAATATTTTTTTGGGAATTAGACTAACTTTTTAATTTATTTATCGATTTACCGGATTATTCAACACCAATTTTATTACATGAAGCGTAAATATTTTCATAGAATTAATAAAACAATATTTATTTTGAATTTAATACAGAAACGATATATTTTTTTCCAAACCCCGAACTTTCCTAAATTTAAAAATTAGCATTTTAATGGTTATTTTACTTTAACTGTTTGTCATCGGCTAAAAAGTGACCTTCTTTCTTGAATAGAAGTGAAAGCGGTCACGATAGCCGCAGCCCTTTAACGATTTATCAAGCGTGAAATTTTTTGCGCTTTCTATTCTCTTAACTGTAAAATCTCTTAGGCTTCGAGTCTTTCACCTATCAGTGCATACTTTACTGCTTAACAGTCAAGATCATCGTTGCAATGAACGTTTTAAATTTTGTATCGATTTTTTTATTTTTATTTTTGTTTGGAATTTCAAAATGTAAGCACTATACATTTTATTATAGAATTTGAATAAACATTTTTTTTGTTCAACGTTTTTCCTATGATTGCCTAGCTTCTAGTCCCGATTGGAAAGCAAGACTTACGGTTACTGGTTTTAATGGGCCAGTTTATTCTTTTGTGAAAACGGACGAAGAAGCTAATATAAAATGGGGCGTTCGACATTACGTACCTAGAAGAAATTAAGGTAATTTTGTAACATAAATTTTATTAAAAATATTGATTATAAAAATATGTAAGTATTTCCAACAGTTTTTTAACTATGAAATATAAATAGTGCATTATTCAATACAAACATTGCATTACATTGCTTATTTTAACATTTGTCCACAAAATATAATAACTTTATAAAAACTGTACAATGTCAACGAATTACTAACAAAATCAAATAGAAATCAAATTATTTAACATCCTTAATATATACTTTCATTTCATTAATTTCGATGTCTCATCTCTCCTTTATGTGAGATTTACTATAACACTATGGATACAAACTGGGTGGATAGAAGTATTTATTATTTTAACAACTCTAATATATCTGAATTTGTTTTTATCCTCTATAAATTCATTCTTTGCCAGTTTTGTTGAATATCTTGTAAGTACTGGTCCATCCTGTTAAGTGAGAATATGACTCTATTAATATTTTTTTCTACTCTAATATTGGAGACAAAAGTAAAATCTAAACTTACGCAGCACGCAAAGCAATGTTGTCTCTTATTTCAATGTCGTCATAAATGGGTACATTGTTACCCACCATCGGTTGTACATTCATATTTGGCAGTATTGGAATTTCGGGTGCCAAATTTACGCTTTGATTTACGTTATCTAGCAATCCAGAAAATGTGTTTCTATAAGACGTTATTAATTTTATGCACGAATTGATTACCTCATGATGATAATGGATTTTTTCATCAAAACAAACTAATTGCCTGTAAATATATTAGTTTAGAAAAAGCAAAAAATTGTTGATTTTCTTTGTTACTTTTTATACTAAAATTATATATACCTTATAATTTTGAGCGCCGTTGGATCTTGTAGTTGCTGCATTTTTTGTTCATCAATTTTATAAAAAACTTCTGATAGTACTCGTACTTGATCAGCAATATAGTCAGGACTCTTTTTCTCTTCATTGCTAAAAGTTTGATACATTTTTAAGAACTCTTCATACCTAAAATCAAAGCCGAAGATTTTATTGAAAAAATTAGATAAATAGTAATAAATAGCATAAAATTAAACAAATTTATATTTCACATTTTTGAGTATTTATCTATGTTTTGCAAAAATTGTTCAGTATCAAAAGCTTCTTTCATCTGTCGACTATAATGATCTGTTTCATTTTTTATTTCGTTAATAGTATTGTAGAGAGTTTGAATCTTATCAAATAGATTATTCATTGATCCCATTATTTCACTAGGTGTAATTTCGGGTATTATTGATCTTATTGATGTGCTCACTTCAGCTAAAAGTCCTTCTGCTTCTGGTAGACTAGTTTTAATATTATTGTTCAAAACGTTCGATCGTTCGATGATCATATCTCTAAAATGAGCATAGATATTAATTGTATATTTTTTAGAAAGTGAAATTCACATAAATAAATTAATACAAGAAAGTTTTGAGCATTCTTACAATTTTGTGCATAAAGCGAAGGTATATTGCTTAAATAACGTCACTTCATATCTCATAATGTAAATAAGTGCAGTATAACATTGTTTTAGCAAAGGATGATCCTTGATTGCAGTTGGTTCACATACCATTGTGTCAAGTATTTCAGGAATTTTAGGACCATCTGATAATACCTCTTCTGTTAGTACTAAATTACAGTGATCATACACATATAACATTGTTTGAGGAATAGATGACAAGTTAATATTTTCATAATTTTGATTTCTATTAAACACCAATCCAGCTGTATCAGCTATCACTTGTCTATTGATAGGAATTCGAGTTTGTTGTTCAATCCATAGTTGTAATTCACCAAAGGTACTATTACTATATACAGTATATTGAACCATTCGGTACAATGAAACAAAGAATATACTGATAGTCTGCAAAAATGGATTATCTTATTTTAATTATTATTTTAAAATTGGCATTGAATACATATGAACAAATTTTTGATACAGTATTTAATTTTTCAGATATCTACCTTCCATGGAAATATTTCTCTCAACATGGGGAATACAACAACTTCATCAGAATCAGGACGTTTACCTCTTTTTCTTGGATTCCATTGCAAAACCACTCGAAACCATTCAACCATTTTATTTAAAATACTTCTGCAATATTAAAAATAGTTATATAATCATTAATTTTCAGTGTTTACTAAATAAAAACATACAAAAAAATATTTATTATTTTTTTTTAATTACTCTGATAAATCATTAGGATAAATTATATTATCGTAGAATTTAATTTTTTCTCCAATTTCAAGAGCACATATCTGCTCATACGTTTTATTTTGTCTCATATAAACTATCCTGTAAAATATGTATGAATATCTATTAGTAATTGTCTATTGTCTATTGAGTACATTGAAATAATAATAGAAGGTATAATTAGTATTACCACTTTGGTAAATCTTGTATATGTGGTTGAAAAGGTTTGTGTCCACTTATAACTTCAAAAAATGTAATACCTAAACTCCAATAATCAACCGAGCAAGTATACTTTTGTTTCCAAAAAAGTTCCGGGGCAACATAATTGAATGTTCCAACTAGAGATGCTGTCATTGTTGTGCTTCCAAGTTCTTTTGCATATCCAAGGTCTATTAATTTATAAACAACCTATGGTTTTACATAAATTTCTTTAATAATTCAAATATTTGCACAATTTATCTAGTTTAAGTATGACATCATTATTTACCATTCCATTTTTTTCATGTAGTACAATATTATCAGGTTTTAGATCTCTGTGAGTTATATTATTATAATGTAAATACATAACAGCTGAGGAAATATCTTTCATAACTGTTAAGGCGTCATTTTGTAATAATCCACAACTATTTTCTGGATTACTCAATACCTATTTAAAACATATGCTCCTTATCAATTTATAAGATTTTTCTGAATAATGTAGTGTATGATGCGTAAAATTTGATGATCATTTTGAAAAGTATTTTTATAATACTCTGTATTCGAAACAATAATTGTAATTCTTTGATATAAGCATATATAAGCATAAATGTAGTTATATCAGTACAATACCTTTCGCAAATCTCCTTTATTACAAAATTCCATACATAGCACTGGTGAATTTAAGACCATTTCTGGAGGAACTTGCTCTGATTTGACAATATTTGGATGATTGAAGTGTTTCATATTTTCAATCTCTTGTTTCCATCGCTCCATCTGCCGATCTGTTATACTACCTTTTGGTAACATGCATTTCTTTATGGCTACAAGTTAAATGTGACATGTGAATAATTCATAACAAATAAAACTTATATTTAAGACATTTCACAAACCAATTCTTTTATTTGTGTATTTTTCCTTCCATAATTCAACTTGACCAAATCCTCCAGCACCAAGCATTTTTTCGTATATCCAATTTCCATAGCTTTTCTGTGCCATAGTTATTATATATAATAAAGAAAAAATCAAATTACTTAGATCTTTACATATATATATATATATATGTGACTAATGCCTGATAAGATAAGAATAACTCAAAGCATATGTATAAGTAAAAACTATAAAATGCACATCACTTGAAACAATTTCAGTAATAAGCAAAGCTTTTATATCGATTCTTTCCAATGCACGTAAGTACAGTCCTCTTGATCACTCCCATCGTTCTACATACGAAAGTCCACCTGTTTCAGAAAAAAAAGAAAACAAGGAAGACAATAATAAAAATGCTAATGCCGATGTTTTTATTTGAAATCCTTCTCTGTCTATATTTACAATTTTACATTGTTGCCAGACTGTCAACAGTGCGTGTTCTGAATACTGACGACGCACATGCGCCATCTTATTAGCGCGAATATTCGAGTAAACATTAACAACAATGTATTAAAATAAATACAAAAACTTGATTAAAAATCTACTTTATTTATTCATAAGCCTAGGACTCGAATAGTCTACTTTTAAAATCTAAGTAAGTCAATCACCTATCTGAGATCGTGGGAAATCGTTTAAATATTCAGTGACTTGAAGAGAGTTACTGCGAGCACCAAAACAAATAATTGTCGTTATGATCTGAAGATAGTCGGTGTAGGCATCACTTAAAAATCCGCTTTCGAGTCTGGCGGTAAAGTTAATGTAGGGATAGGGTTAGAATTCGAAGAAAACTTGAGAGGAGAGGACCGGCATTTTGCTGCTTATTTGTTGATTGCTGATACTTTCTTTTAACCGGCAAAGAATTGAGGAAAACAGCGAAAATGAGGAAAGATTTCAGAGTAAAGACGGATATATCCAGGATTTATAAGGACGCCCGACAAAACAGTTGGGTTTATATCGACAGCTCGAAAATCCTCTACGTTAGTCAACTCGCCGAACACGTTCAAAAGTTGTTTGATATCAAAAAGCCGTTTCACTTGCTGTCGAGGTCCGACGAGACTTACTTTTTCCTCCCTTTTGAAGAAGACGTTCGAATTTTGGAAAATAACGACACAGTCGTGTGAGTATCATCGATGGTGTATGACCACATGTTAGTTCTTAATTTTTCTTTATACAATTTTTGTATTTTCAGCGTTGTTCCTGGTACAGGCATTACTAGCAGCCTAGTAGTAGAGAAAAGTGAAAAACATAATGAAACCTCACAGCAATCGCTAAACCAAATTTCACACCAAACACATCAAGCTTCCAACGAATTACAAAATGGTTTTCTTATACCACCTACATTGTTCCAAGAAAAGGTCAGTAATGCAAGTTCTGATAAATCTTGTAATTCGGAAAAGTCTTCAGCACAGGATAACTCGATGCAAACCATAGAAAACACATCAGGTTTGTGAACATTATGCTTTTGCTTTTTTTATATTTAAAGCAGTATAGTTGAAACAAATTTATGATTTGGCAGGAATTTCATTTACCAATAGCCTGTATCGCACAGCTTTGCATGAAACAATCGCAGATGATACCAAGGATTCTAAGATAACAGAAGATATAACCGAAGATAATAGTATCACAGAAGACAGTATAGTATCAAACAAAAGGAAACGCGTTCGTAAAAGGAAACAGAGGAAGCCAACAGAGATAGTACCTGAAAGTGACACATCTCTCATGGAAACTTCTGGTAAAAAGCCAAAGATTATTGATTCTATTCTGATTTCTTCTGGAAAACACATTCGATTCCAAGGTCTTGACGACGAAGATACAGCTTCAGATAATAATGTTAATACCATTCAAAATGGTGATACTAAATATAAGCAGTCTGTAAATAAGGATCTTGCTGCCCTCCTTAATTTGAGACAGAGTTCAACGCCTTTAACTTTTCAACACAAGAGGATAAAAACAAGGGATTACATACCAGAAACCATAAATGAAACTTCCATGAGTGTAGATACTAGCACAAATATAAATAAATCGCATGCAAATAGTATGAGTTCAAGTAAATCAATGATTGAACCAGAAAGGATAAAAGAGAACTCAATGTCAAACAAAAGTGCAGCAGATGATACTGTATCTTTCAAGGTATCAGTTACATTCATTTTTATTGCTTATTTTTGAAGACGTTTTTACTAAAAAATATTATGTAGGTTTTTAGAATGGCAGAAGATTATACTCCACAATTATCAAGTATGATAATTGCTAAAGTTTTAGCTAAGAGTTCAGATGAATCTCAATACACCATGAAAATATTGCGTAAGTACAGATCATGAATCTCGTAAAAAGAGATAATTAATAAACTTGGATTTATAATTATTTTCATTTTCAGATGGTAGAGAACAGCTGCAAGACCCAGAAGGTAAATTTTCACTTCCAAAAGATGTAAAAGATCAGGATGATGAAGAAAATGATGTGGTTGTTCTAGAGAAATCCACACTCTTGGAACTAGCAAAAGTCTCGGCAATCGGGACCGCGTAATTTTATCTATCGTACTTTTCTTATTTATAATGTGTAAGTATTACCCAAGTTTCGTCAAACGTGTTAAATATTATTAGGTGACGCAAGTAAAAGTTAAATTAATATTTTTTCGTTATGATTGTCATAAATAAGTGAATTACGTTCAGTAACTTAATAGTTTATTTTTATCTTTGCTCATAGAGTTAAACAATTTTAAGTGCAAGATTTACGTTGTAAACCAAGTGTTATAAATCTCTTTATATAATTTATATTATTTAATAGATGTGTAAAAACTTCAATTGAAAAGCACATAGTTAACATCTTCTTTTAAGTACAATGATTTAAGATTATCTTCAAAAACACCGTTTGTCATATCCTGCAAACAAAAATGTTTATTATTACAAATTTTGTTTTCACTTGACTTTGTAAAACTTACTAGTTTTACACAAATAATAAAAGGTGGCTGAGCTTCTGTGAAATGTACTATAGGGATAGGATCTTTAGCTTTTCTTTTGAATTCATCATATGGTGTATATTTTCGTCCTATTTTTTTCTCGTCCACGTCACATAAAGCTATCACTCGTTTCTGAAATAAAGTTTAAATAATGTTAAATATCGGTTTCTTGACTGAATTTTTGTAAAATATTTTATAATAAATGATATTTGCATGAAAGGAAAGTAAGTTACTTGAAATCTTTGATTCAAACTTCTGAACAACTGTCGCCCCTGTTTTCCTGCATTCCATATTGTAAAAGCAGGCCAGTTTGGTAAAATTGTTTTCTCTAAACGAGCAACTCTAATTTCAAATATCGTTTGCCTATAAGAGAATAAAAATATTATACAAAAAATAGCATCACAGAGATACATAGCATACAGTGATTAAATGCTCTGACACATACTGTTTTATAGAAAATGTAGTAGCAGCAGGATGATACATATAATTTAAAATAACTTCATCAGTTCTTAAAATGTCTCCATTGTTGTCCAAGTGTGAATAAAAAAACAGTAAATCTTCTGGTGTGCCATGACCTTTTTCAGAAAATCCACCATTAACACTAAAATATTTTGTGTGTAACTAACAATGCTTTGGGGAAAAATTGAATATTTTAATTAAATTGATGTTACTTATTAAAAACGTTTCTGTGGCAAAACCATGTTGGCATTATTACAGTTGGTCCATGAGATGTATAAATTTGGATCTTTAATTGCTCTAGATAAAGATTGTTTGCCCAGCGAACAAATCTCTCTGTGGAATTTTCTGGTTTTCTTTTAAATCTACCACCTATAATCTAAATAGAATAAATTTCTAATTTTTGTATTTAACATTATTTTGAGTTTTGACTATTGTAAACTTACTGCACTTTGATTATCTTTGGCTAATCTATATTGAATTTCTATGCGATGAGGAAGCATAATATCATCCTGTAGTTTTAATAATGTTTTGTTAGAATTATTACACCCTATGCAATGTAAATGATAAACTAACATTTGCTTTTACTCACAATATCTTGAAAACACAAGTAGTCCCCTGTTGAAACTTCTACAGCTCTATTTTTTGCATATCCAACTGAAAATTTTATGGTTGGTTTTGAGAACAAATTATTAACTCAAATTAACAAACATATGTACCTCCTTTTGGCTTCCCAGTTTCATTTTTGAATATTTTTAAGCTGATGGATAGCTCATCAAATTTTTTTCTCCATTTCTCTATTAACTCTAATGTTCCATCGGTACTTGCATCGTCACATACTGCTACTTCTAAGTGCATAGAAGATATGACAGTCTGCATTGTGATGGCTTCGAAGCAGGTATCGATCCAACTTTTTCCATTGTAAATAGGTATAATGATTGACTAGAGTTCAAAGTTAGAATGTCATGAAGTTTATTTATCAAATTTTTTAAAGAAAAATCAACTTACTACTAGTGGCTTGGTGGAATTTAAGGCCATTGGAACCACAGATATTTTTCATTTTCATGAAAAAGGGTTAATCAAGTTAGCTTGATTGATTAATAATTTTTTTTATATCACAGGCCTAACCTATCACAGGTTGTCGAACTACAATCTAGGCAACATTTCACACTGAAGGCACATTTTTAATCAAAGCCAGAAATAAAACGCTAAATTAGCAATTTTACATAAAATTATTTATGTATATACGTGTCACTAACATTAAAAACTTAATCTAGGATACAATAACAAAACAAAATATTTTGTGACAACAATAACGTGTTATTGTTGTCAGAGTCATACTCCCACGCAAAATAATCTAAACTATATCAGTTGAGTTGGTGATCTACTGTATCGACATCTGGCCATATTGCACTACTCCAATCGAGTTGTAAGATATCGACGGTAGATTTCAATTATACTTTGCTAACGGTATTTTTATTGCTCTCCTAGAGGAAGCTTTGTAATAGTCAAATTTTGAGTAAACTTCTAGAAAATACTTTTTAGTGTGTTAGAAGTTTAAATTAAGTGTTTTTGGAAAATGTCCGTATGGATGTCTGTGTGTGCGTGTGTGTGGTATGTATACCGTCAATATCAATAAAATTTGACATGCATATATATTTTTGGATTCTGAATTCGGGAAAAACAGTTATTTTTTAATTTCTTAACTATATTTTTTTTATGGACATTTTTTGATTTTTAAAAAACACTATTTTGCGTTTTTTTTCAATCATTTCATTGTTACAAACAATTCAGCTATAATGCATTTGAAAGAGAATAAAATTACCTACTTTTCCTCGTTTGGTGCTCGGAATTGACCGCTTTGTTCGACAGATAAAATGAAAAAGGCGATTTTTTTTAAATTCAGTCATAACTTCGCGAATAAATCGAAAACTGAAAAAATGAGTTTTTTTGTGCCTCGATTACGGACGCAAAAAGGCCTTATTGCACTTGAGATTTCGGGAAAAAGTAGATATTTTATGTGTTTTGGCTAAGTTTATTGGACAGCTTTCAAACCCCTATGGTTCGTAAGATATCAAGGTTTTAATTTTTTTTTTAATTTTTTGATTTCTTATATCTCTAAAACAATGTAGTCAAATGCTTCATAATTTTATTTGGTGATTCACTATAAAAAGCTATCTGCTATTAAAATTAAGCGATTCCATCAAGCGGTTTTCAACTAAAGAGCTAAAATGTAAAAATCGTTTTCGTTTTCTTGAAAATTGGGCGAGCGACTTATCTAAGGAATAACCTGCTGTTTTGATGGTTAGGTTGGTTAGGAACACATGTAAACATGCGTGAATATCTGTGAAAAAAAATTGACGACAGTGTTCGTATTCTATAATAAGAAAACAGAGGAGTCTGCAAACTTTTGGGCAATGAACTATCCAAAACTTTTGTTAAATTGTGTATCAAAAATCGCCTCATACATTAGCAAGCAGATATATAGATATATTAAAACAATATTTTATTTATTGGACTTATACATTTAGTTTGTAGAAGCTACGTGCCAATGAATTGGCAGCGGTTTTTTTTTTATTGAATTAATCAAGTTACCTCAATTCCCTCGAGTTTATACATGATACTTTGCCTCACCAACGTATTATGTCGTGATTTTTCTAATAAACGCGTTTAGTAAATCAAAATTCGCGCCAAAAATCATTACCTCTTTATTGTTTTTCAAACCACAAGCTCGAATAAGCTCCGACGCGAAGTATAATTAGTTTCACCCACAAGTTTATCTCACATAATAACAGAATGAAAACACTGTATTGCTGTGCGGTTTCAAGCAAATGGAAGCATTAGAAGACATATACTGCAGTAGTAGAGCTTGCGACGGATTACCCCATCAAACGCTTATTCTACCTCCGCGTAGTTCACAGTGAAACAAACGTAAATTTTCATACGCCCTTCGAAGATTTCTACGTATACACTCGTGTGAAAAGTAGCTGCTGTATACACACACTTGTGCAGATAAAACCTCAGCTGTTGCCAATTGCCCTATATGCAGAGAAGCAGCTGAACTTGAGAATTGCGGGGGCGTGGACGATCGCTCGAGTGTATGCGTACTTTGCATTATTGTGCGCGCTGATGATGTTTCTCCTTGAAACGGATTCGTTTCGCAGTGATACTACTGCGTATTAGTTTTTAATTTTTCCGTTTTTAAAGCTTCTGATCACGTGATGATCGAACCGATAAATCTGCAGTGAATAGTGAAAGCTCTGTGATACATATCTGAAAAATCGCGGTTACGCACACTACATTACGATACGATATTCAACCTATATTAAATTTGATTAAAATTAGCACTCAGCCACCCAATTACCCTATCAATTACACACAGCAAACAGACTTGGCGCATAATCGCAGCTCAGTCGCAAGCTCTCAAATCATCCGCATACATCCCAAAGCAGACGAGAAAAATGTTCACAGTCGAGAGGCACGCAGCAGCCGAAAAAAGCCCCATCTCTTCTCCGCAGGCTCGTCTTAATCATCGAAGAAAAATTTCGGTCGCTATCTCTCTCCTCAGACTCTCGAGAGCACATATCCACGTATACGGCACGTGAGATCGATGCATCAGTCTGCGAGACGAGAAAGAGCTGCTCGTCTGCTGTACTATATATTCGAGTAATTTTTCGGAGAATATCAAACAGTCGTACGTCGGGTCAAAAATAAAAATGGAACTAGCTCGACTTGCCGAATACCGGACAAATTGTATGCTGTCAAATCACGCCTCTCACTTTATTTTTATAGAGAAAAATTTATTGCGGAGTAAAAAACCCTTCTTGAATAATTCATTCGATGATATAATATTTTCTCTATTTGAAAAATAATCTGATACTCCCTACGCGGGATTGTTCACATATGAGCAGTCGATATGTAAAGTGCTAAAAACAACAGCGATTTATGAAGTCACCACCGCATCCGCATACATTCAATCGTGGCGCATTTTTTTCGTGATTCGTTATCGCTTTCTACTCTGTATATACATATGCAGCTTTCGCGCGAGTGCAAATGAAAAATCGCGGAAGTGGGTCAAATTGGAAATTCGTTGAGCGAAAACCGCAAGCTCGGTTTGCGTTTCCCGCGCCAAAATCGAATATAGAGAAAAAAAGTATCGTTTATCGTTATTCGGAAAAACAGCGCGCGACTTACCCGTGCCGCATCGTTAAAAAGCCAAATAAGTGGAAGAGAGGACGATCTGCGAGAATAAATTTCGATTCGATAGAGGGAGAGAGAGAGAGAGAGAGAGAGACCTCATTGAAATTCATGATGCTATGGGCTGCATCTGCGCGAGTCGTTGCAGTATTTCGTTGTGTCTCACGATGTTGTTTTTACTGTCATTCGCTATATATACTGCGCACGTGGATTCCAAATCGCTGCTATACTGTTGCTGTATGCAGTCGAACGAATTCCGTCATTAAAATGGAATTCTACAAAATCAGTCAAAATAAACTCGCGCATTACGTCGCCGTAAATTTCGTTTATTGCTCCTATAAACTTTACTTTCCATTGAAATCTCTTCTCGCAGTTTCTCGCAACGGCCTATATGAATCTCTCGGGTATGCCGTGTTATGATTTTCGTCTTTCAAAATAAAGCTGCTATACTCGACCCAAATACTCTCTTGACATTCATAAACAAAAAGCTGCCGAGCTGCTACGTCTCTCGTGATTCAGGGAATCATTCGTAGAGTTCTTTGAACTATGTTGACTAGACCTGCAGCAGGTATGCATGACCGGATGAAGCAGCAGGCGCGAAAGCAAAACAAGTCAATTTTGTCATTGGTGACAGTACTGTAATTCTAGACTCGAACTGCATGGATAATTAAAGTACTGTACAAATGAGATTATTTACCAAGATTTTATTTACAATTTTATATAATAGTCTACATTTTTCAAATATGTCAAAATGTTATTGTCATATACACATTCGTAATAATTCTGTACAGAAGCAAGAAGTTGGAGGTAGCAAGGCTTTTGGGCTTGAATTTTTATAAAATAAATAACCATCCACGTGTAATAAACAGGCTTTTCTTGACCTTATTAATTCTATTGTTGACATTACGGAGAATCTTGTAATACGACAATTTTAAATACTGCGAACTTGGTTAACTGACAATTTTAAAATGAGCAAAACTAACAATATCCAGTAATATACATTCATTATAAACATGTGTGAAGGTGGCTCCAAACAATTGCATCACAATAGAACGGAATAATATTCTTATTATTCAAGAAATTTCGGTCAATTTTTCGGAAAATTATGTATTGTAAAGTGTACGCCAATCTTAAGCGAGCGCATCGCATTTCAACGTCGAGTCAAGATTTTCAGAAGCAGTTAGTACTCTTCAGCAACTTCTGTAAGTTTTCAGTGTTTAAATATATTCAATGTGTACCAATATCCAGCGAATGACCATGACCACGATGACGGAACATTGTAGTGTACGAAGATGAAGACGCTGATGCGTGTGCTCGAGGAGGGCGACGTACCTACGAGGAATCTGCTGCTCAAGGAGGGCTGCTTGCGGATCAACGATTGTTCAGCTGAAAGGCTAACCTTTCTGCATGTCGCCGTTCTTCATGGACGCGCATCACAGCCATCCGGTTGTTTTATCAACTCCATCGACCCCACGGGCGCCAACGTTCCGGCCATGAACAACCACGGCGAAACTGCACTTCAACGAGCAGTGTTCGCGTGTATTGCACGCGTAGAATAATCCAGAGGTCGATAGCTACTATCAGAAATCCCAAGCCGAACTGAGCCTACTGGTCCGTGCTTAAGCAGCATCTGGACGTGGTGGCGAGCTACACCAAGAACGACGAGCTTGTGAGGAACTTTCAGTTCAGTAACGCCTACCCGATTTAAACGTCGCAGCCGAAGAAGAAATTCAACGCGGCTATCGCTAGGCAGAAAACGGTCGATCGAACGTTTACAGTATTGGGCAAGACTCTGATATTCACCGACGAAATTTTAAAGAATATTTTCAATTTCTCAAATGAAGATGACATCAAAGCACAGTAAAATAGGATAAGTTATGTGTTAATGTAAAATTGTATTATTGCATTTATATTTATATAAAATGTTCCGATCTGATACTTGCGAGTGGAGTTCACGAGTCACCCCCTAGCGTCAGTAATTAGTAATCAGGAAAATTCCTGTCATCAGCTTGAGTTACGACGAATTTTTGAGCTCTGTCGGTAATTTTTTACCAACGGAATACAGCGAATCAGAGCGAACTGCAATTTTCACTATACTGGTATACCTAGCAGTTTTTGATGAATGTATGGTAAACTTTTACACAAACATACTAAATTTTCTGCATAGGTTGAGTTTGTCTCCCGATTAGGATAAAGTATAGTAATTTTTAGTGATACATTATACACGATTTCCCACTCAAATAATTTTTATCCACGCTGCTGCTTTTTTCGATAACTTTACTTAAAAATTGACATTTGTTTTGACGTAAATGCATGACGCTAAAGATTAACTCTTTTTGAAAATTTGTACTCTCCCTAACAATTTTAGCTCTTTATATTAATAATAATTAAAACCGCAATGATTTTTCGAAAAAAAAATCTCCAATCAAATCATTGTAGAGCAATGAACCCGGGCTCAAAATTTGCAGAACAATCATAGCAATCAACTAATCAATTTGTGATTTAAAAAAAAATTCTAACTCAAAATTAATTATTTAAACTACTTAATTTTCAGTCATTTTTAAACAATTTACAGTTAAAACATCAAAATTTGATTTATTGTACGTTATAGTACAACTCTTTACTTTAACTCTCGTTGCTGTCGCGCCCTTTGATCGATCGTCAATCATACACACGCGACTATGAATAGTCCTTATGAGCTCACACGCCGCCTCGACGATCTATTTCGAAAGTATAGCAGTTCTCCAGTTCTCTCGTGTATATTATCGTTCTCTGTGCACGACCTCGTTGCATTTGGCCGCGACTGCTGCTATGCTATACCGATACGCTCTCTCCTCTGTGCGTGTCGTTATATGTGTGCTTGATAGTGCGTCCGACAAGTAATGAATGCGTTGATATAGCAGCGACGATCTTAGGAGGAAACTTTTTTGGTTTAAAGAAACGTATTTGTGGGTATGTGTGCAAGTATAGGTATGTGTATAGAGGAGAAGAAATAATAATGTCTTTTTTGCTCAAGAAGTATGACGAAGGAACTTTGTCGCCGTCGCGTGGGTGGATGAGCTTTGTTGTTCGAACTTTTGAAGAGTACGTGATTTATTTTACTGGGGGGGGGGGGGGGCTTTGAAAATTTTTGAAGGGATATGCTATTGAATTATTTTTTGGAAATTATATTTATGCAGCTTTATACATTCGAAACCAATCAAGCTTGTTTTGTTCGCATTTAATTCTCGTATAAAATTTTCGATCTCGCAGAAACGTTTGGATTTCATCTAAAAGTATCTCTCGCGTAAGTTCAACCAATAAGATTCGATTTCTCGGTTTCTAATAAAAAAGCTGGTTATATGTAGGTTTTCCTATATAGGAATATCGGGATCTGGCACTCGCTGATAATACACCGCGCGAATTTTGGCGGGAAATGGAAGCTTCACTTCTAAAGTCACACATTCGATTTGAAAGCTCGGCCTTGAGCTATATTTACTACAAAATTACACTGAAATAGAAAATAAAATTATTCTCGAACGCGCAATCCAAAAGTCACTGCGAGATGGATGTCTGGTGTATTGCGCAAGATCAAAAGCTGCTTTACCTAGCCCCGAAATTTGATTGCGACGACCCATGGGTAATCCCCATGCGGACATTTATATATACACATGCATGAATATGAATACCAATGAGTCGCAAGTTCGAATTTCAAAATACAAGTCGAGGAGGTTTACAGTTTGACATAAAATTTTACGCCATTCAAATAGTAACATTGCCTGCATCCGGTACGCGGATAAGCTCGATAACGTATACACACGCGCAGCAATAATACGTATTCCGCGAAAACATATCACAGATAGAATTTCCCCTTAAAAAGTCAAGATTCAGCTCGATAGCAGACACGTTCGCTTTCCGCACGGCAAACGAAACCATTTATATACGTATGAAGTTAGGTGCATGCGAAAAAAGCAGCCGACTTCCATTCCATCCTCCTTGCCCGATGTTCTCGCATCAGATAAAGCGCCGTCGACGAGAGAGAAAAATTGCAGAGGAGGTTCGCCGAGTCGTTTCACGCGGTATAACGAATTTGAGGAAAAAGAGGTGCATCGACCCCCACGGCTGCAAAGACAGTAGTCTGATCATGTGCACGAGAGAGAGAGAGAGAGAGAGAGAGAGAGAGAGAGAGAGAGAGAGAGTCGGTTTAGTCGCAGGAAATATGCCGAGTCAAGAGAGAATTTGCTCTCCCGCGCGAGTGTGCATCGCACCTGTGTGATCGATGCCGGTGGGTGGAAAGAAAGGCATCATGCGCCGTCGCGGGAGAGAAATCGGCACGATTTGTCCCTCTGATATGTTAGGGGGGAGATTACGGCTGAAGGGGCTTTCGAGTCATGGATCACGCTGTTTTACGATATTTCGTGGATTTTTGCGCGAGCGAGGGCGATTTTTAAAGTCGAGAGAAAGAGGGGCGAGGCCGGGAATCGAATTTTTCTCGCGACAGCTCGCGAAGAAGAGTGTTCTAATTTTAAATTCCGTATAGGTGATCTGTTGACTCGGTGTGATTGAAAGTCGAACCGATTTTCGGAACGATGACGTATACGACGAACTGCTAAATTTTTTCAAGCGGAAGATTCCCAGAGATATCACCGAAGTGGATTACTCATCAACTCTTCGCAGAAGAGAGTAATTCCAGCTCACTCGTCAAGCCATCCCCAATTTTTTCCGCGCTCCCTAATGCTCGAAATCACTATGCCGCGGACATTAGCAGCATCAGTTGCGCATATACCTATATACGTATTAGCGCGTCATCAGTGGGCCGTCTTTTTTCTTAATCTTATTCATGAAGACGGTGAATATACGCTTCCATCTTCATTTGCCTCTCTCACGCCGGAACCGGATGTTTGTTTGGAGAATCGTCGCGAGACAACAGCGGCGACAAAAAAAAAAAAAAAAAAGAAGAAGATGCTCACCGGCGTGTGAAAGGGTCTCGAGGAAAACCTGTCTCGCGTATTCGGATTTAACTTCCTTCCTCGATGGCCGCGTGTAAATGTATGTGTGAGCAGACCCACACGAAGGAGAACACGCTTGATTAATGACGACTGGGAATAATCGCGACGACCTGAGAGGGAAAGAGGGAGGGCCGAGAGTATTCGATATCTCTCTCTCCCTCTTTCGCTCTCTAAGTGCTTGCATGTACGAAAATCTTTTCTTCGAGGCCTTTTTCAATGGTTCTCTCTGTCTTGCTTCGCTGGCTCGACCCGAAGTTTTCTCTTGATAATTTATGCTGGATTCTGTAGCAGGGAAACCGTTTGTTACTGTTAGCAGGGGTAAGGGATGACTGACACAATCGGAATTTTTCCCCTGAATTTGTACTTCGAAAGGCTTGGTTATGGAGCATTTGTTTCCTACAAATTTATACCCAACATTTTTGTACTGAAAGATTTAGTTCAATGTTCAACACTGGTATGACGAGGCCGTATAATAGATCGATCATGCAATCGACACGCAAATTTCAGTTTAATCCATTCCGATCATTATACATCTAAGATTCATCAGATTTCAAATGTAGGATACAATGTTTGAGCGCAAACGAATGTATAGAATTAAACTCGGTTTAGTCAAACCAAATCGACTTAAAATCCGCTGTTATATTTAAAAATTCCCAAGACTTCCACCGGGCGACTAATAAAGAGACTACCACCATCACCTCCTGATAGTAGTTTGCTGACTTGGCAAAAAAGAGCCGGGAAGATTAAGATGACGTACGGCGTAAGTTTCCTCGCGGCGCTTTAGCCGCACACGCTACGTTAGATATCCCAGCCGGCAGGTCGCTCTTCCTAATTGAGCGATTTAAATGCTCGTATGACGGAATTAACGAGGCTAATTAAGCACGAGCACTGTCACCGACAAAATACGTTCCTTTTTTGCGAGCTTTTGAATAATGCGCGAAAAATTATGAAAGTTGATTGACAATACGTGGAATTCGACTGTTTTGAATTATTTCCTCATATTTGCAGCGGTAGAAAATATTGAAATAGAGTTTTTACCGTCAGAAAGATCAATACGAGCAAGCTTGAACGAAAGCTCGCTTTAATTATATTAACGCTTGGCTGCCTGTATCGACGCTCAGTCCATTTCGTTCGCTGTAAAAAAGGAGGAATTTCCAAATTGCTTTTTAATCACATGCACAGTATACAGTTATTATTTACAGTGGGTCAACGATCTCTGCTTGCTTGTCATCTTTCAACATCTCGCAATAAAGCTCTCGCGTCGAGGACAAAAATGTCGAAAATTTCTATGAGACGCCCATATATACCTAAGCGTCAAAGAGCCGAAATCAAAGGAGATGGCCCGTGTCGATATAATCTCTCCGCAGAGGCGTCATTTTTCACGACTGGCCGACTTGGATACGAGAGGAAAATCAATTCGCAGTAGCAGCAGCATACGCCGCGCCGAGGGTCGGCCGTCTCTTCGAGCGCGCATTAGACACCCCGAAAATCCGCCGTTTCGCCGGAGCAGCCCTCATATTCAAGATCGGCTGACCTTTTCAGCACATTTTCCCTATCGCACGAGTTTCCTGGACTCTGCGAATTCTGAACTCTGTGAATGGGCTTCCGGATTATCAATCTGCCGAATGTATAAGGGTGAATCTTATACATTCGTTTTTTTCTTTTGAAACCGGAGAGAACGCGGTTTTTCTCGAAAATTCTGATTTCACGAGTGAATTCCTTCGAGTTACGAGCAATCCGGAACTATAGGTTCGCCGGAGCATCGGTTTTTCCGCTTGGACTCTATTTTTTCAGCGGATCAAACGGTTCGGCTTGGTTCACGCTTGATCTGGCTAGGTAGGTTTGGGCTTTTCCTCACTTTTTACCTCTTTCCAAAATGCAGTTAGCTTTTAATCAAATGGACGCCCGTTGCATTTCGTAACCGTTTTTTATTTATTTTCAGAATCTGACGAAAAAGTTGATTGAAATTCTCAGGAACTACCTGCAGCATTGGACAGCTTCGATGAATAAATCGGTCAGTTCTATATAGTTGTCTGGAGAATTAAACTTCACTATGACAATTAGCCGGAATTTCTTCGCCGAGTCAAGAAATAACGAAGAGGGATGAGTTTTCGGTAACGAGTTAAAGGGCGCGAGACGAATAACGACGTTAATAATATCAAGAGCACTTAGTCTCCTCTCATCTGCAAGTTCAATTACTTTCCGTTATTCTCTTGGCTCGAGCTGTATACTGTTCAAGCGCATGCAGTCGTTTACGTTTGTTGTAATTACTCGCTGCGGGCTGAATCAGGTCAACTGGATCGTATATAATTTCTATGTGTACGACGGCTATGGGAAATTACACTAACGTGTCTATGATAGGACTGCATGAAAATTTGCTTCTTTCGTTTAACCTCGAGCTACGCAGCGATACTTGATAATAACATATCGTCTTTGTTACACAAAAAGGTTGAAAGGACGGGTCATGGATTTAATTTTTTGCGCTGGAGAAATTGGTAGACGGGGGAGAGGTATCTTCTGCCTTGATGGATCGCCGAGAACCTTAGGAAGATTATATTACGGCATGGAAAAATAATAACGCAAAGCTCGCATCGCGCGTAAAAGCAAAAAAAGAACAACGTCGAGCCGAGCTCTATTGAATTTTGCAATCAAACCTGCCACAACAAATAACGCTTCTCATTCGTATTACTATCGACTCGTCGGTATTTTCAAGAATAGAAACGGAATATAAGTACCCCGTATCCATAAATTGTAAATTTTAATTATCGAATGGCCTAAATATATTACCGCAATTTCATACCGACTCGAACCTTCGATCTTCGGTTAGAAGCTACAGCTCTTCAATACATATAAAACGATACAGTAGACATACAGAGCCGGGAAAAGAAGCTCAGCGCACGAGGCATCAACAGGCGCGTGAATTCGCGCCGAATATACACCCGGCCCTTCATACATTCAATCTTGTGACTTTTTAACGACGAGACGTTCGCCCGTCTGGTTCATCAATGTTTCAGCGCGCACGCGCCACTTTTTGCTACACCAGGACATCATCGCTTAGAAGGGAAACAACTGCGACATGGAGAGAGAGAGAGAGAGAGAGAGAGAGAGAGAGAGAGAGAGAGAGAGACAGAGGCTTGATTCCGGAGAAGCATGAATAATTCAAGTTCACGTGCACCGACTGATACAAGCCCATTGCTGCTGCTGCATCGGTCTGTGGCTGAATATAATTCGGAGGTAAATTGCCTGGAGTCCGAGGTTTCTCTTTACATCGTCCCGTGGGAGAGTCGCCGGTGTCGCACTCGAAGACGGATAGAAACTTTTAATAAATTAATCCCGAGACGCCTGACTATGTGGCTTCGATTATCGCATAAGAGCGTCGTGAAATCTTATCCTTTGAAAGTTTTTCGTATGCATTTGTATTCGTCATTACGAAGTTACACGGCTGCGTCTCTTTCTGGCGTTTTCTCTTCGTAGAGCTTTCTTTGCGTTATCACGCGGTGACGACCGGACTTTCGAGCCCCTTCACTCATATACACTGTAACGCGCTCGCAAGTGCACTTGTGCGAGTTCTAAAAGAATTCTCGAACGTAACATTGTAGCGTCGCCTTATGTTCTCGCAATCGCGACTTCGATAAACTCGAAAAGGCCCTCAGAATGGAGAGAGAGACTGGGGACGTGTGAATTGGCAGCTTATCTAAAGGAGAATGACCCGCGAGGAATTATGTGGTTAATCGGTGCGGCCCGCAGCTACGGCTGTAAAATTTGACGAGACCATAGTTTTTTAGAGAATACTGTTGTCGGGAGATTTTCGGTTCAAAGCGAGAGTGGTGGAGTTGTTTATTATCTGCGGGAAGTAAGGAGTAGCATGAAGTATTAAATCGAGCCCTCTGTGCGAGAATAGAGAATGAGAGAGAGAGAGAGAGAGAACAAGATGATCTTTTTAAACTAGTGATTTATCGAGAGGAAAGCAATTTTGATCGGAAACGAGAGAAACGAGTTACCAAAATAGATGTCATTCAACGAAAATTGAACCAAGATAGAGAGCCGATCGAAAGTTTGCTGGCTTAAGTCTGGGCGAACGCATGCGGAATCGAGTGGTAGTATTCGGAAAAATTTGCTTCTTCCATGAAGTGCTTCTCTCTACCCTGCTCTCAACTTTGGGACGTACAGTAAATTGTTTGAAAACAAATTTAAATATAAACTGTCAAATGTCGGCGTTATTCAAACCGTATATCTATTTATCAACTGATCAAATCGTTTTGTTAAGTGCTTCACAGCGAGCATTACTTTTTTTATGGTGTTCAGATATCTATGGCTTTGGCGAAAGCTTCGTGTCAATGAATTGGCAGCTTTTAGTTACAAAAGGAAAATAAGCAAAGATTTGTTGAATTATAATCAGAGAAGAATACAGAGTTAAGAAAGTTTTCCAGGGTTTAATCCGTCCTTACAGATAAAATATCGTTTGCATAAGGATTCACGGACGATTGAAACTTTTGTCGACGTTGATCTCGCAGCATAGGGTATAGAGTCGTCGAAGACTCGTAGAAGAACGGGCATGAAGTATTCAGTCTATGGCCCGGCTCCGCCGATGCCGAGTCTATAAAAAGAACGGAAATGTGTGATTTCGAAGCTGGCATAAGAGAAAAATGAAAAAACTTTTCGGCTTATTCTTCGTAAAGAATCGCGCAGTAATTTTTATAGTTAAAAAAAATTCTAAACTTGCTACATCAATTATAGGCAACGCGCGTCTAAAATGATTGAATAAATCAAAAGGGATACACGATCCTCCAATCCCTGTAGCGATAAAAGAAACATTCAATAAAGCCATTAGCACCGTTAGATCGGCAATTCGTATAGAAGTGCGTCTGGGAAAAAGCGAGGGGTCCAATGTCGGTGTTTATGATAATTTCTCTTTCTTTTTTACAAAAGTCTCTACACTCGCACCAGAGTGTACCTTTTTGCCTGTAGGGTTGCGCTCCCGCGAGTGCAACATATACCTCCTGACGATTCAGCTGAATTATTGAACGCGACATGAGTCCTCTGCCTATTCGCCTGATTTACTACTATACACAAGAGGGATTTCCTTTAATCGCAGCTACATTATATATAGCTACTTCTTCGAGTTACTCGAGATGCGCTAAATACCGAGCAGTGAGTGTACTTTTTATTTATCAATATATTTTGCTTATAATGACTCAACATTTTTGCAGTAGAAATTGTAACGAATTATTTCAACAACGAGAGTCAATCGTCCATCGAGCGTCCTGCCATCCGTATAAACGAGCCGTAACAGTCGAACAGCATGTACGCAGCATCAGGATCGTCTAGGTAGAAACGTGCCGAGCCTCCGGCGTCAAGAGTCATCCCGATTTCGTATTCTCAGTACAACCAAGACACCGGCCCATAAGTATGTTCTTAAGCCGAGTGTATACGGCCTCGGGACACGTCTCTGTCCCGTTTACTGCTCCTCCTTTTCTATTCTTCGCGAACAGGGCCTCCTCTCTCTCTCTCTCTCTCTCTCTCTCTCTCTCTCTCTCTCGAAGTGCTTTCGCTCATTCTTATCAGGTCGACTCGACTCGATTTCGCACCGTCACTTCTCGTCCCGCTCTGGCATTCGTTAGCCGGATGAGTTGCCGGCGCTGCGGAGAAAATAAGTCGGGTCGAGATTAAAAAGGGCAACGCTGGAAGCTGGAGAGAGGGAGAGATGGTCCGATAAGCGAGAAAGAGAGAGAGAGAGAGAGCGTTCGATTCAGCGAGGCAGGATTAATTTAGCTCTTGGCTGGACCTGCTCTCGCGCGCGCGCTATATATTTCTCTCTCGGCGTGTCTCTCGGTTGTCTTTGCTCGGAGCGACGCGACTCCACTTTGTCGCGGTAACTTTCCGAAGGACGTAGCTTCTCTCTACTTTAACTCTCGGCCCGTTCTTTTTTCATCGGAAGTTGTTGCCGCCATCGATGTTTTTTTTGTTCTCTCTCTCAGTCTTTGGTCATCGGCAATTCCTCGACAGTGTGTCTCCAGAGCTACCGAGGCACTTCACTTTGCGAGACTAGGATCCGAGCGACACTTTCGATTTATTAGCGAGGTTTTTTGAAAGTCAAGTCGCCTGGGATGGCGATATGTACATAGAAGGTGGCTGAAAATTTTCAACACACGCATCAGAGATGAGCTGGTGCGTCCGTCGCGTGGAATGCAATTTTGAGGTTTAATTGGAAAATCCGCAAGCGTGTATGGATGAAATATACGATTGAAAAAACTTTTGCTCCTCTTCCTAATCAAACTTTTGTCAATCTCGTATACCATACAAAACTTTTTATCGTCGTCATAATTATTCATCTATCCGCATGTCGTCCGATAACGCGGTGCGAACAGATCCTATCTCTCCACTGGCGTAAATTAATTTCTCGTAAAAATTGCGAGACAGAAAGGGCGAGAATCGCGGCGCGGAACGCATGGCGGATGGTATATCTCGACACCCTTCATCGCAGTCAAGACGTCACACGTCAAGCGCTATCCAAATCACGAGCCTGAGATCTTTCTCCCACGCGTCTGATTTCCGGAAACGTTGTCGAGTCTTACGCATCAGACAGCGTTTATCGTCGTGGGTGTTCGTGGATTTTGGTGACCGCTGCTTCGTTTTTTTCAAGTTAAATAAACTGCTTTTGCAATTTGGCAGAATCAGTATTTCAAACGTAAAAATGATTACATGATTCAAATGTTTATCTTTACGCAGTCCATGAAAAATGCTTGTTATTTCTCTGCGTTGTGGCTTGCTGATGCTCGACTAAACCCGTCGGGTTAAACGCTTTTTCGAATACTTTTTTCCTTTGTCGCACACGGAACATGCCACAAGAAGTTTTAACGAGATAAGCAGGAGGCTATATGCGCAAAAGCTTTCAAAAAATAAATAGATGAAATATGTTATTTAAGCTGAGCGAGTTTGTTCGCCTTGAATCGAGTGAGGCTTTTTTATTTATCTGTATATAGACTTTTAATACACTTTTCGCTACCGCAGCTTCATATACTTATAATGTAAATAAGTTTGCGAAGCCATTATTAGCCATACAACCTGAGCTTTTTCAAAGTTTATTCTTGATTGTTCGCAGGCAGCATGTCGGCAAAGAAGATAACGAGGCTGTTTTTCATAACGACGAACGTTGTTTTCCGGACGCACGGCGGCTGCTGCGCGGGGGTAAGCGAAGAAGAGCTGCATTTTTTACCATTTGATACGCAAACTAAATGAATATCCCTTATCTCTCGCGGAATAAGATAAAATTATCACACTTTCTCATCATCACTCCTATTTCAGGAAAAAGTATTTTCAACCGCAAGACAGCCGCCGCGTTGATACTCTCGTTATACACGTTATATACTACACACTAACGTTTTAATGTAATTTTTATGTTGATGAATCCCCTCGACGCCCATCCCTCCTCGCGCTCACTAAAAATAGTCCCTGCAATACGTAACGCGACAAAAGTCCCCCCAGACTTTCTAGCGCGCACCAGATAAGTTTTCATTAATAACATCCGCAAACACACACTTACACGCAGAGCCGCGAGATATAAATTATTTCCCGGCATTATCAAGAGATCATTACTAATGACTCATTCGTATATACGGCACAGCCCAACTCTGGAAACTCGTTAGTTATCAATCATTGCCGGGGGAGGGAGGGTGGGGCGATTAAATTCCCGGCGCGCGCTTCGCACCTTTTCTCGCGAAAAAAAAGAAGAATGCGACTCTCTTCCTTTGTCTCGCCTATCGTTCCGCAAAAGGATAAGCTTTCGGTGTGCGTTTTTTCTCAGCTCCCCACAGCCGGAAAAAATAAGGCTCGCACAGGCGCGTGAATCGACCGAAACTCCTTCCAGGCATGTGTCTGGGAAATAATAAATCTCCGGAGTTTGACGATGCAAGGCATCAATCAGGTCGCTGGGGAAGCCTATCGTGTATATATAGAGCTTGCAAGCTCGATATCGCATCAATTTTAGTTCTTCCGAATGAAGACAATATAAGACTCTGTCTTCGTTTATATAGGGTGGTGTGTGTGTGTGTGTGCTGCTTGAGACCTTGTCGATGACTCGACATATATGAGACGAGGGACAGAGAAGCGCTTAATGTTCGGCTTGAGTTGATCTCTTCTAAATTGGAGCTTTTTGCGCGCGTGGTTTGAATTTAATTCGAGTTGCGTAAAATTTAAGATGGCATCGATTTCATCAAGCGAAATAGAACGTCCTCGCGTCGTGTACCAACTTTCCGGTTGTCCAGCTTCCTGAAAATCGAAGCATCGCCCACACTTCCGACGTACCTATACCTTGCTACACTGTCGCATGTCAGAAAACGCATACGCGGTTTGTTCGAGAGGCGCATCTCCGCGACTCCGTTATCTATCATCTGCCATGGCCTTCGACAGATCCTGTATGCTATGCATTCGATTATTTCCTTGATGAAATATCGATCGCGAGCAGTTTCATCTCCTTCGTATTCGCTCGAGAGAAGAAGATGAGACAGAGAGCGAGACGCGAGAAGAAGCTATCGCCTTTTTCCTTCTTGCGATTCTACGCAAAGACATGCCGCTGCAGCGGAGCTTGTATGTGTACACGCTCGATATCAGAATTTAACAGAGGAGGAAATTGCCCTTCATCGCTGCGGGGCAAACATGACACCGGGGGTGCGTTGAGATCGTTGGATTTTGCGCTGTATGACTACTGTTTGTCATTGCGATTGTACAGTCACTTGTTTTGAATAAACCTTGCACCGCTTTTATTTTAAATTCATCAGCATAGGGGGTACATTACAGTGTTAAGGGAAACCGATTGCCACAAGCAATAACGAGTACATCCACAGCAAAAGTATTTTTACAAACGAATTCGTTGCAGAACGAGCAGAAGCATGCCGAAAATGAAAAACATTCAACACGCCATAGCAGCGTAAACAACAAAACCCGCTTCGCTCAAGCCACGGCTCGTATGTACACTGCACCGCGTGTTCTCCCAAAATGCAAAGTCAGAGCAATAAACGTTGCCGCAGCCTGTCGACAAATAAACTTTGCCCGATAAAACGCGCTAAATAACAACACATCGGGAAAAATAAGCCCCGGGGCGAGAATCGTCAATCGAACCTATACCCTCTGCATGCGCAACAAAGCCTCTCGGTTATATACACAAACGTTCTCTCTCTCTCTCTCTCTCTCTCTCTCTCTCGACGCTGGCGTTTACGAGTCGGGCAGGTGTTAGCGCCGGCGATCGTAGCTGTTGTTTCTCACGTGTATAGGGGGTGTGTTTGGCCCGTTCGCGACCTGGTTACGGCTATCTCTCGCTCTCCCTTCCGTATATACTGCTCCATTAGCTTCTCCCTTTATCACTCATAAGAGGCTATGATAATTGAAGCCGTGTGTGTAGGCTCGGGTGTCCTTCTCGTCATCCTATACCCAACGCTGTTCCGCGCGTGGCCGAGTCAGCAGACAGGGGGTTATTATATTCAAGTTTTAGTCTGACTTTTGGACCTGAGCTCCTCTGATGCGATTCGGAGCGAGAAAGTAAAGTTGCTTATTGTTTCAATGCTCGTGCGGCCTAGTTCGCTCGCAGTTCTAATGAGGTGCGTAATTTAGTCAAAATATTTCGGTTCTGCATATGAATATTGTTATACGAGTCCTGACAAGCCGAGGTCGAGAAGTTGCGGTGACACTTAATGGAGATTCTGGTGTTAATTCGTAGATTCAAGTGCAAATGCGGTGCATCACACTTTTAAAGAGGCTGGAGGATGCCATAACTTTGGTGAAATACGTACACGTCAACACTATCGGCTATCGTTTTAGCACCGGAGAAACGCTGCCCACGTCACTTTGCCATATAGTCGAAGTAGTGCACTTCGCGCGGGATACTTATGCCATTATGTGAGCTTTTTACGACGAATGACTTTTCTCATATTTCTCTATTTTTATACGAAGAAAGCTCGCGTGATTATAAAGCCGATATTATATTTCGATCATCTTTCAGAGTAATTTCAAGGATATGCTTTTGCTCTGCAGATTCCAAAATGCTTCTTCGAGTTTCTATGCACTTGAAAAAAATTTGAAATTACGATCCGAAAGCACTCTGGTGTGATCGCGCCGCGGAACTTGAAGAAAGATCTTGAAAGGCTGATTGCGGGACTCCAGTGCAGTGCGTGAAGTTTCTGATTTGAATAAGCTCGCCCTTGGGAAAAAATTACTTTGTTGTAGCCGAGATCGCTTCTGCTCGACTCTCGATGGAGCTTTTCTCGAAAGGCGTCAATTTCATTCACACAGGAAAGCACTCGTAATTTGTTTTCTTTCAAAATGATGCTATTATGGAATTATGCGCGTGATTAACGCGCAGCGAAGAGCTTTGATATCCGCTATGAGTTCCTTGTAAATATACGCAAGCTCGAAGCTTTTCAAAAGCAAAAGGCGATCTTAGATGGAAAACCCACGAAATGACTACAGCACACACACGATGTTCTGTATAAACGCAACAATGCCGCCACGGAAACCGTCTTAAATCTCTCTCATGATCAACTACAACATATTCTGCATATAACACGCGGCGGCGGTCAGGGATATGTTTTCCCGCACGCGAAACTTCTGGAAAGTGGAGAGAAAAAATACGACGTCGGGCTGTGTGTGTGTGTGTGTGTGTAGCACGGAAAAATACGTATAACGTATAACAACGCATATCAGCTTTAAAAACGTCGAGTATGTGTATAGTCGAACAGTAATGATCGGTACTATTTCCTGAGTCTGTATCTGGGAAATCTTCTTCGAGTACGCGCAGCTTATATCGACGATGTAACGAAAACTTTCGTCGAGAGGATTGAGTCGCCGAGAAGAAAGATTGCGGTTGTCAAACGAAGATACAACAACCAACAAAAACGAAAAATCGAAATAATTAAAATTCAAATTTCGAAGCACAGCTCCTAAGAGTACATATCCCCCTCTCGAAAATAAAAGCACACTGCAGCCTCCCCTGAAAAAAAAATTACGGCTAAACGCAAAGCCGCGCGCTAGCAGAGCGAGCTTGCGAATAGCCAAGCAGCGAGTTTAATTTAATCGCAGCGAGAGCAATAGGCGTCCGCCCCTCCCGCGTATTATAGCGTATAGCCACGGCGTCTCTCTCTCTCTCTCTCTCTCGCGCGCGCATCGGGAAAGAAAATGCGCAAGCGCCGCAAGCTCGACACCCCGACTCTCTGTATGCGTGCGGCAGCCGCGGAGACGCCGCTTCAGTGTACTCGCTGTTCTCCCACCGGCGCCAGTGTGTTTCGCTCCGCGAGTTATTTCCAACCTCGACTTCGCGCTTCCTCTTGTTTAACGCACGTCGTCGCGCCTCGCAGTCCTGTACCTTCGGCAGTCGATCGCCTGTTGCGTGGATATAACCCGAACCAGAGAGATTGTATAAAAAAAAGGGAGTTTGTCGGAGGAAAGATACATGTGTGCGGCAGCTGCAGGTGGTGCACGCCATGCGGCGCCGCGCGCCAGCAGCTGGAGAACCGAGCCGAGAAAGTAGCAGCGGACAGCCTCCGCTTCGAGGTAACGAGTGTGCTCTATGTGTGTAGTTTTATGGATCATCGATCATCCGTCGTCATCAGTCCCTCTGAGGGAGATATCGGCGCCGTGTGCGTGTCTTCTTCCTCGCCGCCGTTGTTGTTGTTTTTTTTTCTGTCGGCGCGCGGTTTCCTCACCCTCCCCGACTTTTTTCTTGATTTTTTCTTACAAGTGTGCTATATATTGGCTTACGATGGGAGCACAGCTGTATTCGCGCTAGCGCGGTTTTGTCCCCGCTGTTGCGTGATTGAAATCATTGCGGCGAACGAGAGAGACGTATCCCTATGGCTTCCGGCTATTGTACGCTCGAAATTATTAAGTACTGCGGCGTTGCTCCGCGTATATATCGGAACAATGGCAGAAAAAAGCTCTTTTTCCCCGAGCCTCGGACAATGGCTCGCTGATGCGCGGAGAGAGAGTTTTTCAAATGATACGCGAATGCGGCTCCCTCGCAGTTTTTGAAAAACTTAAGAATGCAGTGCAGTATGGCATGTCGCCCACTCGATCTCGAATTTCGCGTTAGAATAGAGCGGGATGTATAGCGTGAGTAGTAGTAATACATATAGACGTTTTAAAAAAGCCGCGCGCGCACAGTAGCACACGCTAAACTGCAAGCGTATTTTAGATCGGAAAGAAGCTTGGACGTCTGAGCTTTCACCTCAGAGTAGAGAGACGGCTTCGATTCCAAAGGATTTATGAGCCAGAAGCATCGCGATATTTTTCCCTCTGCCAAAGCCTTCTTTCCCCTTTTGTTGTTTGTTCTGCCGCCGCCGCCGCACACACTGCTCTCAGGGAGATTTGTTGCCGCCTTTTTTATCGAAAGCTCCCAGTCCAGAGGGTTTTTAGGTTTGTGCGGGAAAGGGAGAGTGAGAGAAGAGCTTTTGAGACATGAGACTTGATTCCGGTGTAGGTTTCCGTGTGTGGACACACACGCACACATTCGACACGAGAGAGACGAAAGTTGTCTCTTCTTGTTCGAGGCTATCCGGGAGGCTAGGACGACTAATTCGGAAGAAAATTTAGAGCCGAACTTGGCGAGCATGCCTGTGCCCTGGGACGCGTTGTAAATCAAGCATGGACACTTCGGACTTTGTTTCACCGAGTGGACGCTCTCGATTATTCACGTGCTTTACTTTTATTCTCGTACTTTTTTTGAGAAGTGCATGCGAGAAAGTTGTCGGGACCTTTTTCGCCTTTGTTGCGAAAAGAGCTCCGTAAAGCTTTGTTTGAAAAATACTCCACAATACAGAGACGGTAAAAAGAAATGCATCAACATGATACGAATAAATGAAAAATGAAAAGCTAATTACAGCCCAGCGTATATAGTAACGAAAGAGCAATTGCCGAGCTTTCGCATTCGGAAAAATAATTTTATCTTAATCCGATGGAAATAGAGAAAGACAGCGCGAGAGTGAGAGCAGAAAAATTCTAAATAAAACGCACCTACGCCAGCGCAACAGAGCAACGGCAGCGCATACATACTCGCAGAGAAACGCAGGGGGGTATAAAACTCGTGTGTCGTAAAAGAAAAATTCTTAGCAAAAGGAAGAGGAGAAGGAGTAGAAGAAGAAGCAGAAAAAAAGCTCTATCGACCTCTCCCGCGAGTGTGTCCCTTTCTGCGACGACAGATAAGTGCCGACACGAAGGATTACGTTGGGATGTATACATGTACACATCGTCATTTGTGATTGGTATACGTCGGGCGTTGGGAAGGCGAGTTTTAATGATATTCGAAATTTTTTCCTAATGAGAAAAATCCCGCGCTTTGACACTCGCGCAAATGCATCTCATCCCTCTCTCTCTCTCTCTCTCTCTGAGGCCATATAACGATGGAAATGCGTTCCGTAAAAACGTGCAATATCAAAGGAATATAAGCCACTGCAAGCTTGGTATACACAAAACAGTCGCGGCCTCATCAGCCACTCGCTAATTTATTCAGCTACACACAAAGTCGTAAAATATGCATCGCTCAGGGAGAATAAGGGAGCAGTATAGTTCGCCTGCGCAAACAAGCCACATTAGCGCTCAACTCTCTTTAACGAAATATATAAATGTATGCATAAGGTTATTCATCGTCGACCAAGCGTACGTCCGCATTCGTACGTGATCGATCATTGGGCGTCATAATTATATCGAGACTGAACGCGTCCACTGCTCGCGCGCGTGTTTCCGCATGTATATCTGCGCTGCCTCTGCCATTCGGGACACATAAATCACGAGGTCCCCGTGTGAAGCTCTCCTGTGTATGCAGTCATACACGTCTGTGTATGTGCGGAAAGGACAGGGAATAAGGTTGTATAACATAGAGATGCAGCGCGGCGACTCGTTATAAGGTGCCGGAGGCTGACGCGCGTATCATCGTCGTGGCTTTTGTGCTGCCGCTGCAGCACTTTTTTGCGACGCGTGATGAGATCCCTCGGTGATAAAGGGTGATATAGGATTTTAAACGGGTTCGCTGAGATTTCGTCGGTATATTGCTTTCGATTAGCGAATACCGCGCGGTATATTTGCGAATGTTGGTAGATAGAACGAGATCAAGTAGAGTAAGGCCGGCTTTGGTCAGACGGCGAAGCGCGTTAAGTACATCGTGATACACCGGGCTGTATGTGGGTGACAACTTTGTTATGAATTTTTTCCCAGAGAGACAATAAAAACATTTTACACCGCAGCACGCGAGTTTCTTCTTCATATTTATGAGACGTATACACCTACACAGTACATTTTTACAGATTTAATTTGAGAAGTTTTACAACGAGATTTCGTAAATCAGGAAGAATCGTTTTCCTATTCATGAGTTTGGCGAAAATCGTTAAAAATTTCTTCGTTCGAACTTGAAACGCGATTATGATATATTTATTCAGGAGAGAGTACACACAGTGCAGAGCAAAGTTTGATCGAGCTTTAAAATTATTTTAGAGAGCGAATCGCACTCTTTCGCGCGGTGTATGTCAATAAAAGTGAGGTGTGCCGTTCGTCGACTTTCTCTACTCAAAATAAATACGCTTCGGTGCTATACGAGGCTGTTTACTCGAAGTATCATCGGCAGTGGGATTTTTCCGTATAGATTAATTGATCCAAATGATCCGTCGCAAGCACAAAGCTATGCCGACAGGCTTTATCGATTCTCTGCTACAATTTTGATTGTGTTACTCGGAACACTGAAAAAAATCACACGTCATAACAGAATATTCAATTTTGACTTATATTAACGTTCAATCAATTACAAACAAATGAACGTTCCGCGTTCTGCTTACAACGTTATTTCCGTTTTGTGAAAGATGTGGAAAAGCTCCGGCAAATTTATCGACGGTTCTGTTTAATTAAATATCCCCGTGCAGTTTCCCTCGTAAATAATTGATAAAACAGCATATACACCGAGAAAAAGTAATTGGCGCCCAGACAACAGGGTAGTATATTAGTAAGACCGAGAGCAGCGAGTATTGGAGCACTCGCTCGGGGCATTTCCAGCTCTTGGGCTAACGGTACACAGGGGCACGATGCGACTGCGGCCATCATACCATACATCGACTGTAACTTTCCCCTACTGTGCAGCACCATCACTATGTCTCTAATAGCTGCAGGATAATTTCAAGGACCAAATGTTTGAACGCATACATCGTAGTGGCTAATCAGAAATTGCTTATATACTACTGTGTTGGCTGCAGTCGGCTAACGACATTTTATTCGAAGAGATTTTATTTTAATTTTTAAAGTGGTTTGTTTATTGTGTGCTTTTTTCATGAAAATCGTTGTAAACCAATGGAAGCACGGTGTAGAAAGTACGCAATCAATTCAATATCGTCAACGTAAAGCTTGCAGCGATGGAAGCGATGCATATAATAAAATATAAATATAATATCAATGCAAATTCATTCGATGTAAAAAAAGCTTCCAAAAGCTACGAGTATAAAACATTTATCTCATAGTTACATTCAAATTCCGAATGATATAACGCATCTTCCCAGCAGCTCGAATTTCCCAAATTCTCAGGCCTGAGCAGTAAACAAGTCTTAACCAGTTCCAAAATCAGTATATATAGCGATTCTCTTTAGCATTCCGCGCATTCACCTGTACACAGCTATGCCAACGTAGGTACCCTCTTCATAAGTCATCGCGCCGCGCGCGGACCCTTCGCGTAATTAGGTCATTATGCTCGCGTTGCAATTTTAATTAGTTAATTACATAGCGGCATTAATCTGGCCCTTGCCCGCTTATTCGGCATGTGCAACGCGCCGACTAATTTACATGTAGATTCGACTCCCGCCTCCGCACGATACAATTATCGCGAACGCTGTATATCTCTCGTCCCTCACGATGATAAGGCGTTGTTTTCCGTAATTCGTGATTTTCTGCGTGCCCCGACTCCCTGAAGCTATACCCCACGCTCTCGTAGCTCGTGTGGTTTTGTGGCCACCGCGCTGCTGGCGTATAGTACGCGATTGGAGTTGGGCTGAATATTACTATATGCAATTTGCAGCCATGTTTCGTTAGCGATTGTTATTTGTTATAGTTTTTTAAACTCACGGTCGAAGTATTTTTGGATTTTGCTTTGACAAAGTCAGTGAATGCATTGCAAATTGATTCACGCTGTTAACTAATGCAAGTGCAGCGATATTAATTTACCACATGAATTTCGGCCGCATGCATAACTTATGCAGAAGATAATGCAGTATACTTTCGTGGTAAAACTAAAATTATGCGACGATTTAAATTTACTAAAACTTAATTATTTATTAAGCACATCCAACATAACCTCGAAAAAATATTTATCTCTCGAAGTCTGCCCGCAGGAAGTGAATTTATCGCGTAAATATATAACGAAAATAAAATTTTAAATTGAAAGAGGTGCGCGGATTACGCAAAATCACGGAGTATCAAGGTATACCATCAACTCCAGCCCTTGTTCCGCAAACAGAACAACTGGATTATCCTTCGGCTAAATTTCATATCGCACGAATCTAACTTTTCAGCCCCGTTCGCACTTTTTCACTCCTCCCTCTGTTATTTCACAAACATACGCCATACTTTGCTATACACAGCATCGGAAGGGAGGGATCCGTCTCGATCTCTATAAAAACAAACATTCTCTCTCTCTAAGGAAACTTGGACTCCGCGCGAAGAATGAGTCTCGCTCGCGTAATTGCGGCATCGGAAACTGGAAACCTAATTCACGCGCGAATATGTATATACATCTGGGCAGTGACGGCTTGTCAATATTTAACGTCGCAAGCTCGCGTACATCAGGAGGTCAAACGGCCGGCACCACTGAATCCCCGGCTAGTATTGAGCTTCCAAAGGGTATAATGTATACGTAATAATCTGGGAGTGACCGATGCGAGTATACTCGTGGTATACGGAGAAACTCTGTGCTGAGAATACAGCAAGCTTGGCTGCAATCGTAAGCGCGAAATTACGTTAATGTGGGCGTATAGAGCCAAGTTGCCGTGAGAAGCTTATAAGCGACGGTCATACAAGACTAATTTGGACGTGACTCGTAAGCGCGAAACTTGATGCATATTATTCAGAATTTTCTGTTTGTAGCTGTATAATATATGAAGGGATTATTCTGTTAACCCATGTTGCGGGATATTATAGAATATAGACGCTCGATCATTCGAGAGTTTCCGACAACGTACAGTTGAAATCGCGTCGTTATTTTCTTTCTCCCTCACGATTTCAACCTCGTGTGGAGCGATTCTTTTACAATACAGCTGTAAGTATCCTTGGAATAAAGGTCAAATTATTATTCTTGAAATATTTCAAAATATCGAGTGAATGCGAACGAAAACACATACAAAGCTACGATTTGTCAAAGTGGATTTTATTCTCTGCATTGACTTTGCAAGCGCCTTTATACGTGCTTCGAATTTTCGAAATCGTGTATGCAGATTTCCATTCCCAACCAAAGCCAATTTCGTCAAGATCCAACGTACCCGATATGTATCCCGCATGGCGTATCGCAGAATATACATTTGCAAGTTTGTTATCTCCGCACGCGCGTGTACAACCCTGTAGATTTTAGCGGGTCGTCAATGCGTCGGAGGGTTGAATTTATATCGAGGCAAAATTGAATTCAACGCGCGCATTGAGTTAATTACTTTATCCCTCGTTTCACCGTCGCGACATTTAGAGATAAAGCGAGAAGATGGAAGTTCTTTTTTTCTCTCCCCTACAGTCGTAGATATGTATTATAGGTGTATATATACAGGAGGATGACTATCGTTCCCCTTAAAAGTAGGCTATTTTTGTTCCTTAGACGCGATAATTTTTCGTGAGAATGCCAAATGGTTGAGTAATGAAAATGTAGTGAAATATTTCTAGGCGCTCGACTTTAGGTGAAACTTGGTGAAGATTATGAACGAAAAGATCTTTACATTAACTATATATCTTTCAGTGTTGAATTAGGAAATCAAATTAAAGTTGGCTTAGAAATGCTTTATTATTATAAAGATTTACTCATCTTCATAAAGTCAAAATTTACAATTTACTCAATTATGCATTTTTTATTCTGTCAATACAGATCTACTTTTCTGTCTGGATCGAACTAATCCAACGAGAAACTATTTAAAATTTTAAAACAATTACAGATCATTTGTACATAGACAGCAATTACAAAGATGCATTTCTAGACGCGAATATATTGCTCATAAATGTTTTCAATATTATTAATACAATTCAAGCACATTTAATATCAGACTTACATTTCTTTCTCAAATCGGTCCATTTATATCGCACCCTTAAGCTCGGGCGACAGCGGAAGAGTAAAAGCAGCCAGACGACGCGCCCGGGCGTGACACTATTACTTTCTTGACAGATGCAAAGTGCAATTCCATCTTTAAGGGCTCTCTTCGTGCGAGAAAACCCTTAAAATTGCAGCCCATCCGAATATCCTGTCACTCATAGGTATATCGTAATTAAATCTGAAAATATATTATCCAATCTATATAAAACACCCTTTTTTCATCGTTGCATGGCTAAGTCCACACAGTAATATACAGTATCCAAGATAAAGTTTATACACAAACGCGGTGCGCGATACCCAACAACAACAACAACAACAACAACAACAACAACAGCAACAACAACATAAATGTTTACCTGCATCTTACATAAACACAGGAGCTGAATCCAACCTAGATCAAAGATCGATTTCCCTAGCATCGCGGAACATATATTCGCTTTGGTATAAGAAGAGCATCCGCGAAATTTTCAATACAACTCTCGAAAGTATCACTCTCGTGGTGGTGTACCGCCGCGCGCAGAGATACATAAATCGTTCTACTCGTTCGCCTTCCTCTTACCCGCCCCGGGGATGAGCGCGTGTGCTTTCGCGAGCTACGAATGCGCCAATTGGGAATTCGCCCGTGTGCGGATCTCGAAAAGCTGCTTCAGCCGACGGGGCTAGTTTGTTTTTCGAGAAAGATATATTTCTTCGCGATCTCCTTTCTTTTTTCGATCGGGCTTCAAGTGCTATATGCGCTCATGTGTCTGTATGTGTGTGTATGTGTGGAGAGTCGCGATGAAGTTCGTAACTAGAGCTTATATTATAAGATCGGGTTGCTAACGAAGTAATAAGGAGATGCTGCGAGTGAATTGCGGGTTGAGACAACTTTATTTTTCCTTGCACAAGGTGTAAGGTAAATATTAAAATTGAAATTTATATTGAGAAACTTTGCAGTGATATTGTGTTCCGCTTGGGATGGCGATGTTGCATACGGTACGAAAATAGATTGAATTGGAAGTATAATATCCCTGGTAGAAATTAATCTAGAAACTGGCAAG
Organism: Trichomalopsis sarcophagae; assembly: GCA_024372645.1. Classification (NCBI taxonomy): domain Eukaryota; kingdom Metazoa; phylum Arthropoda; class Insecta; order Hymenoptera; family Pteromalidae; genus Trichomalopsis; species Trichomalopsis sarcophagae. Next base: position 650,561 of record QLSS01000002.1, read on the forward strand.
TACGTAGGATTTTAACACAAGAACTTGCCAGTTTTTAGGTTAATTTCTACCAGGGATATTATAGGTTTATTTGCCTGAATGTGATAGAAGTGTCGCTCTATAGGGATAGAGTATAATTTATACGAATTGAATTTCTTCGAATGTGTACCGTTCGACCGATAATCAAAGGAACATGATCTGATTAGATTTCGAAGAAAGTAGAAGTATTTTTCTCTCTATGGATTGACGTAATAATCACGATATTCTGTGTTTTACTTCGCTCTTGCGATAAATCTGCGATACGAGAGTATTTGAAAAGATCATTGCAAAATTGTCATCATTGTCTTCGGCTTATAAATATATTGATCACAATTTCTACTAAAATTTATTCGATATTTAATATTTGTATTTTAATGGTTACGATTATAAGATTTAAAAAAAAACAAGACGCACATTTACCATCTCATTATACTTTTTCCTTTAGTCGAATTGCACCGCGACTGAAAAATAGACCATACTTTTTTCCAGCAAATTCGCACAAACATGCTTTACTCGTTCCTCGTTCAAATTAAGATAAAGATTTATCTAACTTCGAACGTACCTTCTTTTTTTAATGGCATTTGGAACTCGAAAGTTCATCGCCTCATCTACGCAAGCCTTCCACGCTGTCTTGTGTCAATCCCACCCAAGATGCACCCCTCCGATCGACACCCACCCGTCCTATTTCTACTAGATCCGCTTTTACGTTGTTCCCTCTATCTGCATCTAGGTCTACTTAGAGGTCGCATTACCATCGGCCTGCCCTTCATGACATGCGCTGCCGTACGGTCGTCTCCTATTCTAGCTACGTACCCTGCCCATCCCAATCTGCGTGATTTTATTATTCTGTTAATAGTTGGCGATACGTACAGATTGTGTAACTAATAATTGTGTAGTCTCTTCCATTCTCCGGTTTCCTCATCATTCTTCGGCCGGTATATTTTTCGCAAGACTTTATTTTCAAATACCCTAAAACGGTTGTCCGCCTGCTTACTGAGAGCCCACGTTTCGCACCCGTACAGAACCACCGGCAGTATTATCGCCTGAAACCTGTTATTAATTTCTATCTGGTACCTAATTCGTTCTGTTCTATCTCATAGCTTTTCAGTATCGAAGCTTTCTACCTTGTTTGTTCGCTTACTATTTTGATTCGCTACTAATCTAGCTCTTAATTTGGCTACTACTAGAAAGTGGTCTGAGTCGCATATCTGCTCCTTTATGAGCCCTTACGTCGAGAACGTAATTAGTATGACGTCTTTTTTCAATGAGAAAATTATCGATTTGGTTCTGTGTAGCCCCGTCCGGCGATGTCCACGTTGCTTTGTGTATGTCCTTGTGCTTAAAACACGTAGTTTTGATTATAATATCTTTTGCTGCCGCGAAATTTATGACCCTAATACTGTTATCGTTGCTGGCTTCGTGCAGGCTTTCCTTCCCTATAGTAGGCCTAAACATTTCTTCCCTACCTATTTTAGCATTGAAATCGCCTAATACTATTCTTGTGTCGTAAGACGCGAACTGATCGATTACCTGCTCTAAAGTTTTGTAATAGAGATCCTTAGCTTCTTCTTCTTTGTCCTCGTAGGACAGTGTACATTAATAATTACATATCTATACCATTCACCTTTGATGATGATGTACGAGAGCCTATCATTGACGGATTTGAAACTTTTAGCCGAATGTATGATGCTTTTGCTTACGAGAAATCCGGTGCCTAGGGATCCTCCGCTCCCGGACCCATAGAGGTACGTGAAGTTACCCGATGCTAGTACTCCGCCATCTGGCCCTCTGTCGAGCATTCGTAAAAAAAACGGTAGAAAAAGGACGAGATTGGATAAAAATCGGCGGAGAAACCCAAGCGAACAGACAGAGGAGCAGAAAAAGAGCAATTGCCGGGGATTGGCGAGTCCATTACGTATATTAATGTGCATAACCCTATTGGTTCGTTAAATAACAATGCCATACTTGAAAAACCAAAAATAAAATACGGTGCTCCGACCCTTTGAAAATTGCGAAAATACACGTTCCAAATATACTACAGTTGTTGAGACGAAAGAGCAAAGAAAGACAAAGTCACCCGCACACGCAGAGGAATGCTCGCAAAGGATATAGCGGCGACTCTTCTCTCTCTCTCTCTCTTCTCGTGTTCCGGCGTTGCCGCACCCTCTTGGGGCTTGACATGCGCCATGACCCGCGTTATGTTGCCGGCACGTTTCCTCGCGCGCGTCCCATCATCGCGCTCGGCCGACAATATTGTACGCGCATACGCACTTTCTCTCTCCCTCTTCTCGCCGGCGCGCATATATACGTATATTAGCCGCAGCTCTCTCTCTCTCTCTCTTTCTCTCTGTGCCTTGGACAAACGCACAAAAGGGGCCTTCGTCAGTCAATCACCGCACTGGAGGCTTCTATAGGCGCGCGTACACGCGAATTGCCCGCGTCAGTCATGCAGCCGAGTAGAAATTGCCCAGGTGCTGTATATATCTATACAGAGAGAGGGAAAATTTCGCGAGAGCTTCGATGTTTTTTTATACAGCTTGCTGGAGGGATTAATTGTCCGATTGCGAGGTCTTGTCAGGCTACTGACAGCTTCGGACGCGCAGCCGGATGAGATCTACATTTTTTTTTTCTTTTTTATACCCTATATACATTTATATGCAGAGGTAAAAGAAGATTATACGTTTGAAATCGACGAAAGACGGCGATTACTTCTAACTATTGCAGAGAGATTTCGAGGCTTTAGCTCTGGATTAATCTGAAATATGTATATATATACGCGCATCAAGTAGTGAGATTCGGGCTCGAGTCAGACACGGCGCGATCGAGCTATACGTCAGTATACAGCTTATACATTAAGCTCTCGGTGAAATATGCCTTAACAGTTTCGATTCGACAACTTTCGGAAATTAAAATCAAACATTCGCATAGTACAAGCCCCTTGATATACGTATAGGTATACACAGAGCACTTCAAAGCTCGGTGTGAGCTTGTCCGTGGCATTCGGTGTTGGTAACAACGTCTCGCTGGCGTCGGACTGCTTTATTGTCCCGGTATACCGCGAGAGAGAGGGAGAGAGGGCTGCATTGTACACGTCTCGGAGACTTGGTGCGCGCTGATTGAGAGAACGATGCGTAAGAGCTGCTGTTCCTCTATTACATCGCTTCAACCGTTGTACGCGTTAGGCGATCCGGCAAATGAAGGGATGAAGCGCTACTGATGCGACGCTTTGTGCGCGGAGTTCCCGGAACTTTGACTCCGTGCGCCTATACGCGATGATTTTTAATCCGATTATTATACTTTTTCGCCGAAACGAATCAATATCCGACGAAAGAGCTGCGTTCGACGATACGAAAGGCCTACGTTTTGATTTCGAACGCGACACACGTGTGCAGCTCGATCGAGGATCCTCGGAACTCGGCGACTGAATTTTCGCGTCCCGATCGATTTTCCGATCGATATGTGCCCTGGACGAAAAATTTCATTTAGTCGAGTCTATTCAAGTGAACTTTTCGAAAAAAATCGGAGGGAAATTTATTCCAACCGAATTCACTTTTTTGTCGTATACTCGACTCTATCTCTCTCACTCGATGAAAAAAGTCGAAAACACGCATTTAATTCACCGTAGGCATCGTTTAATCTAAACGTGTCACTGAACACGCCTCGCTTTTTTTTAAATCCTGGAATTCCACGAATGCCTGATGCGCAGTGGAAAGAGAAAGGGAGAGCGCGAGTCGGAGCTTTTTGTAAAAAGCTCGAGTGAGACGTTCGATCTCCGGGAGCTTGTGTACGAGCGCAGAGAACATGATTGATTGAGTCCGTTTGCGTAATTGACAGGCTACTGGTGATGCTGCTACTCAACAAACCTGCGTTGGCAAACACGACGTGAGGGTGTGAGAGGGAGAACATTCGCGACGCGCTCGATGAATTTTAAATCATCTTTGAAAAATTGGACCGTGTCGAGCGAGCTGAAAATTTTCCTAAACGAACGAGTAATTAAACGCGCATTGATCAAGTTTCGCGGAGAATCGAATAAGTGCTTTTGTGAATGGATGTATGTTGAGAATGTATATGGGATTTCGCGTATTCGCGCTTCTTCTAAACGTCATTGGGTTATGCAAACAATGAAGTAATTTAGTCGATGTTGTTTCCGTTAAAGGCGCGAATTAAACTCTGAAAGATAGCGACTCAAATGTCTTCTCGTCAACGTTTAAATTAAACGAAATTCAAGAGAAACGCGTTTGCAATCGAGCGCGAAAGCAGCTTCATTCAAATTCAAGTTTAATTAACGTCTTGCGCGCGATGGTGGGTTCTGGCTTAGTCGCGAGTGTAACAAAATTGACGAATGCTTCTTGAGTCGCGCTTACTTCGTTTCGTTTAAATTAATTACATCACCGAACGCCACGTAAATACAAGCAGCTGATAAAGAAATCGAATTAGTGCCTTTTGCTGTAATGGATTTAAATCGAGCTTTAACAGAATTAAATTTCTCTGCACTGATCGATATTAAAGTTCTGATCAATCACTTTTCACAATTTAAATCCAGTTTATAGTAATTTACCCGGACTCCCAGTGTTGATTATTTATTCTTTATGAAAAAAAAATCTGCAAATATTATCTTTTATCCAATGAATCTCTCTCTCTCTCTCTCTCTCTCTCTCTCTCTCTCTCTCTCTCTCTCTCTACT